>LR812539.1:56659354-56674354 GCA_903798195.1 Danio kyathit | reverse complement strand
AATCATCTGTGGCCCCTGTTATTCTTTATGTGTGTTTAAGTGAACTCTGCTGTAGAGAAGCACAGAAGCTCTTCAGCTGGAGTGATAGTGATCGTGATTGTCCAGCGTTTTCCCAAAACAGAACTAAAAAATCCATTTAGCAGCAATTCATATGGCATCAAACAAACATGTCAATCGTACATCAGAGCACAAAGCAGTGTTCGCATGCGTTTCTGTCCTTTTATCCCGCATTTCTGGAGGGATCAGAGCTTTAACACTGACCAGCAGCATCTAATGTATGCTCAGCCTTTAGAAACCCAAGTGCTTGTGTGTTTTGAAGCGGAAATTAAAGCTCCCTTTGAGTGTCACATCTTTAATCTCCTGTTTGTTTGAGCGCTGATGTGTTTGAATGGGACGCAATCATCATTTTACACACTATTGATGTGGTCAAGAAGGCTGAATCAGATTAACCTATAATAATAATACTCAGAGGAACTACGGTTAGTCAGTGATGGTTAGAGCCGGCTTCATAATGCTGAGGTTTTGTACACATAAATAGGCCTTATTGCTGAACTTAGATGCCAAAAGGTCAAAAGAGAATTCAGCTTTCTAAGAGGTCGGTGCATCATCCTCGAAGTTTCAGAGGTCAGAACGCTGTGGCTGCTCTAAAACCAGCTCACACTGAAAGAAATGATGTCTGCAGAACTGTGGCAGACAATTTATCTGTGTTGAATTTAAATAATTTAATAATATTCAACTTAATTTGTTTGTTTAAATTCAGCCCAAATAAATTGTTTACAACCACTTAATGTAAACAAATGTAGTAAATCCAAGACATCATCCCTGAATATTCTTTTTCAGCTGAGGGCATGTTGAGTTTGCATATGAAAGAACAACAGTAAATGAGGATGTTGTTTTGTTTTTTATATTTATAATAATGTTTAATGCTGCATGCGTTATCCTTTCATGAGCAAACACACATATTTCAGCATTTATTAGCAAGAAGCTCAAATAGTTATATAACACCAAGGTTGTGGGTGCGACTCCTAATAAATCTGTTCCTGCAGTGTTAGACGTGTTACTGGCAAATACACACGTGTTAATATGCAGGATAAACCTTCTATCATTTATTTTTTCTAAAAGTGCAACTGACCTGCTGTCAGATGGCTTTGTGTGTCAATTAGGTTTGTTTTGGAGGGGGGGTTCGTGTGGGAAGTTCATAGGGAATGGTCCTCTGCTGTTTGTTTGTTGTTATGGTTTTGTTTTTGTTCTACGGTTGCTTTTGTTTTGTTTTTCAAATTACATATCTTCATGGATTTTATGATTTAAAAATAAATACATAAATATAAAAAATAAATATAAATATCTCAATTTAAAAATAAGTAAATAAAGTAAATAAACAAACAAGTAAATCAGTAAATAAATAAGTAAACAAGTAAATAAATAAAGTGAATAAAAACAAGTAAATCAGTAAATAAATAAGTAAACAAGTAAATAAATAAAGTAAATAAAAACAAGTAAATCAGTAAATAAATAAGTAAACAAGTAAATAAAGTAAATAAACAAACAAGTAAATCAGTAAATAAATAAGTAAACAAGTAAATAAAGTGAATAAAAACAAGTAAATCAGTAAATAAATAAGTAAACAAGTAAATAAATAAAGTAAATAAAAAACAAGTAAATCAGTAAATAAATAAATAAACAAATAAATAAATAAAGTAAATAAACAAACAAGTAAATCAGTAAATAAATAAGTAAACAAGTAAATAAATAAAGTAAATAAAAAACAAGTAAATCAGTAAATAAATAAGTAAACAAGTAAATAAAAAACAAGTAAATCAGTAAATAAATAAGTAAACGAGTAAATAAATAAAGTGAATAAAAACAAGTAAATCAGTAAATAAATAAGTAAACAAGTAAATAAATAAAGTAAATAAAAAACAAGTAAATCAGTAAATAAATAAGTAAACGAGTAAATAAAAAACAAGTAAATCAGTAAATAAATAAGTAAACAAGTAAATAAAGTAAATAAAAAACAAGTAAATCAGTAAATAAATAAGTAAACAATTAAATAAGTAAACATTTAAGTATAAATATAAAAGTTAAATATAAAATATATAAATTACTAAATAAATAAATCTAAAACAAATTAAAATAAATAAAAATAAAATATTAAAATAAAATAAATATATATAATTAATAATAATATAAATAAACAAACGAACAATGATTAATACAGCGATTTTAAAATTGTGTTTAGCGAAAGTAAAGCCAAAAAAAAAAAACTCTGCATTTGTTGACTATTTTATTTATTTGTTTTTGCTCTTTAGTTCATAGTCATTTTCTGATTTATCAATCTACATTTTTTTTGTGTGTGTGAATGTTTCACAGGAAGTTTTGTTCATTTAATTTGGCACAAATCTAATCCCATAAATATTTGTCTTGTCAAATCTATTCCCAAACTGTGTTTAGTGAAAGTGAAGCAACAAAAACAGTTTACTTAAGGCAATATTACTGTTTTTGGCTTTTGGTTGATTGATTTTGATGTTCAGAATAAATTTCTCATTTATCAACGTATGTTTATGCTTGTTTCACAACACTGGCAGCCATTTCAAATTTATATTAGCGAAAGTGAAGCAATAAAAACGGTTTTAGCGATATTAGATATTAGTTTTTTGCTATTTAGCTGATAAATAAGAAAAATCTAATCCCATAGACATTTTCTTGTCAAATCTAATGCCAAACTGTGTTTAGTGAAGCAACTAAAACAGTTTATTAAAGACAATATTACTGTTTTTGCTATTTAGCGGATTTCTTTTTGTCATTTGTCAAATGTTCACTTTTCTATGTTTCACAAACGTTTTGTTCATTTTATTTGGCACAAATCTATTCCCAAAGACATTTATTGCCAAATCTAATTTTGTCAAATCCAATCCATAAAAACTGTTTATTTGAAGATGATACCACTTTTTTTTCCGTTTTTAGTTGATTCCTTTTCTGTTCAGAATAAATTTCTCATGTTTCACAACAGTTTTTGTTTATTTTATTTGGCACTAATCTAATCCCATAGACGGTGACGCAGTGGCGCAGTAGGTAGTGCTGTCGCCTCACAGCAAGAACGTCGCTGGGTCGCAGGTTTGAACCTCGGCTGGGTCAGTTGGTGTTTCTGTGTGGAGTTTGCATGTTCTCCCCGTGTTCGCGTGGGTTTCCTCCGGGTGCTCCGGTTTCCCCCACAGTCCAAACACATGCGGTACAGGTGAATTGGCTAGGCTAAAAAATTGTCCATATTGTATGAGTGTGGAAGAGTGTGTGGATGTTTCCCAGAGATGGGTTGCGGCTGGAAGGGCATCCGCTGTGTAAAAATGTGCTGGATAAATTGGCGGTTCATTCAAAACTAATAAGCTAATTCAGTTCCTTCATCTTCGATTGTGTGGACCCCAACATTTATTTACAGTGTTTCTCAAACGTTTTGTTCATTTTATTTGGCACAAATCTGATCCCATACTGTGTTTAGCGACATTGAAGTGAACATAAGCTGTTAGTTTGAAGATGACATGTTTTTGCTATTTATTTATGTTCAGAATAATTTTCAGATTTAACAAATGTACATTATTGTGTTTCTCACAAAAGTTTTATTTATTTTATTCGGCACTAATCTAATCCTATAGACTTTATTTTGTCAAATCTAATCCCAAACTGTGTTTAGTGAAAGTCAAGCAACAAAAACTACATAGTTTTGCTGCTTAGCTGATTCCTGTTTATGTGCAGAGAGACTGCCTGATTCATCAAATGTTCACTTTTCTATGTTTCACAACAGTTTTGTTCATTTAATCGGCACAAATCTAATCCCAAAGACGTTTATTCTTGCCTTTTGAGAAGCGTTTCGCTCCTGAAGCGTGTCTTCAGATTACTGTAACTCTCATAAAAGCTCCACTTCCTGCATGAGCGAAAGTGACACACACAAATGTTCCACAGTGGTCTTATAAGGCTGTGCATATATATATATCTATATATTCCTGTCGTCTTCAGAGTAAGTGTGTGTGGGTTATTAGAATCGAGGTCATTTTGCAGAGCGGCTGAAATCCGCCTGTGGTGACTCTGCGGAGGCTCGGATACGCTGCTACACAATCTGGAAATAATTCTGCCAGATCTCAACCATGGGGGAAAATGACTGCCACTTAGATGGAGGTTTGAGGCACTTCAAAGAGAACACAGACATAACAACAGAGGCACATTTACACACACACACACACTCAACCCCCATCAACACACACCGAGAAACACACACCTTCATCTCAGACCTGAACACGGACACTAACACAAGACGGCCATACTTTACAATAAAGTTGTAGTTAATGCATTCATTAACATGAGCAAACAGTGAACGGTGCACGTATTAGAGTATTTGTTCATGTTAGTTCATGAAAAGAAACTCATTCATTGTTAGTTAACTGTTGTTAACTTGCAGCGCATTATCTAATGTTAACTAGCATGAATTTGTATGTTATAATGCATTAGTAAATGTTAAACTATGATTATTAAATGCCATACTAGTACTGTTCATATTTAGTTCATGTTAGTAAATACATTAACTCATTAATTGTCAAATTTACATCACTTTTTTTTACAAAGAATTAATCACAACAATACCGCAGGACAGGTTTTCTTAACTGTACACTCATAATACACGAGTAAAAACAAAACAAACAAAAACTTCTCAGTATTTTAAATCAATATTTATGACCGCTCCTCTTGTTTTGTGTTAGTATAGGGACAGTAATAGATTAAAAACACATGTAATGTCTCCCTACAACCTGTGGAAACGTTTATGGTTAGATGTTTAAATCATAATGTAGTTTATCAATAATGTAGTAAGTATGACTGTGTAGAAATTGTAAGCTTTCAAATGATATACTGTAAAAAAAATATGATCCATTAGTCCTGACAGCATGTTTTTAGCTCATTGTAACTTAAAGTATTAAGTTAATCATGTTCTAACTTAATTTTAAAAGTTAAGCAAGCTGTTTCAAGTCAGTTTAACATAATATAAGTTCAATGGACTCATAAGGTTAAGTTGATTCAACTTAAAAGTTTAAGGCAACCAGGACTTTTTAAAGTGTAGTTTCCATATCTGGTGACAGATCTGTTACTTATTAATTTGCAATAAGCATATTATTGCTTAGATAATTTGGTTTAGATGTCTTTTAGAGGCTAAATTCAAATCAAATATCACCGACATGCCCATACTGCTTTAGAATTGTATGTTTGCATTATAAATATTGTCCAAAAATACAGTTCATCCTCCTCCAAACACCTTCGTATGTAAATTCATCAATGTAAATTCAATGTCACCCAGTGGTCATGTCTGGAACTGCAGCCGAACTAAACCTTACTGAAAGCTCATTTAGAGATATCAACTTCAAACTTGGAATATAATTTGTTTAGATTTAGCTTTTATTTTCTGTCAATTTTAGGCTATTTTTTTCATAAAGATAAAAGTCACATAACTTTTTTCACTTCAGCTACATTCTGACATCCGTCATCTTGCAAATGAGCCCAAGTTTAAATCTGTGCATCAAAGTGTTGAAGATCATTTAAGTTGAACATATCATTTTCATGTCTATGACCATCATCATCTGTTCGCTCCTGTGGCTCTTTCTGCTCGTTTTCTTTCTACGCTCTTTATAAGTTCATTCAAATTCAGCCTGAAAAGTGCAACAGATTTATGACTGCAGTAATTGAGCTCATGCTTTCAGTGTAAAGTGGGTTGTAATTCCTTATGGAGCAGATTAAATCGGCTGTAAAACACAAACATGTTTACTGATCTAAAATCTGAATGCACAGACATCTACAGTCGGCTAGTTAAACCACTTTCTGCAAATTTACTATATATACACAGTTGAAGTCAGAATTATTCGCCCCCCTGTTTATTTTTTCCCCCAATTTCTGTTTAACAGAGAGCAGATTTCTTCAACACATTTCTAATCATAATAGTTTTAATAACTCATCTCTAATAACTGATTTCTTTTCTCTTTGTCTTGATGACAGTAAATAATATTAGACTAGATATTCTTCAAGACACTTCTATACAGCTTAAAGTGACATTTAAAGGCTTAACTAGGGTAATTAGGGTAACTAGGCAGGTTAGGGTAATTAGGCAAGTTATTGTAATAATGATGGTTTGTTCTGTAGACTATCAAAAAAAATTGCTTAAAGGGGCTAATAATATTGACCTTAAAATGGGTTTTAAAAAATTAAAAACTGCTTTTATTCTAGCCGAAATAAAACAAATAAGACTTTCTCCAGAAGAAAAAATATTATCAGACATACTGTGAAAATGTCCTTGCTCTGTTAAACATCATTTGGGAAATATTTAAAAAAGAAAAAAAAATCATGGGGGGCGAATAATTCTGACTTCAACTGTATACATTTATAAAGATGCAGAAAGGTTTGTTTTGTTTTGCAAAATTGTGCAAATGTCTTAGGCTACTAGTATTTTCACCAAAAAAAGGTTTAGGGTCAGTTATTTCTCTATTTGTTCTGTAGCATGTCAGTTTACAATATCAGTTTACATTTCTAAACATTATTTTGGTCATTAACTGTAATTCTACAGTGAGATTATTGTCTGCCAACAGCCAGTGCTCCACACAGAGATCTGATCTGATCATCATCAGTCAGACATGAGGAAACAGAACAAACTGAGACCTGAAAATAAATAAATCAATCAATCCAGAAGAACTTTGCCAAACAACCTGCAGAGCTGCCTGAAAAACTATGGGCAAAGTGCTTTAAATGCAAAGTGTGCTCAGATGTTGGTTTATATGAGTTAACTGATAAATAAAATGTATTTATGCCTTATTTTTGAAAGCATCCTCATACAGCATTTCTACACAAGTGCCTAAAACGTTGAACAATACAGAACAGTTTGAGATTTTGCCAAAGTTCTTCTAGATTAAGGCCCCGTTTACACTAATACGTTTTAGTTTTAAAACGCATAAGTTTTGCTACGGTTACGCCATCCGTCCACACTACGCCGGAGTTTTTGAGCCCTGAAAACGGAGCGTTTTGGAAACGCTGGAGAGGTCGTTTACATTCTAAAGCGCTGCTGCTCCGTCTCAGTGTGGATGAGGGAAAACGGAGACATCTGAAAACGGAGGCGTGGCTGCAGACATTCGCCTATCTGATTGGGGCTTTTTCCTCAATATTAAGTAGCCTTCACACAGTTCAGTCCTGCATCCTCTCCGTGTAATTTCAGACTTCGCAAGTTTGATATGGAAAATAAACTCCTGAGTGTGTACTTTATAAAGTCATTCACATCACCCTGCTATGCTGTTTCACTATCTTAACAATAAAATGAAAACATGATGTGAGGAACTGCCTATTATCATTTTGATATTAACTTAACAGACATCAGAAATGTTGAGGCGTCGTGTAGCTGCATGATATGAGCGTCATCTTCATGCATATTTATAACAAAACGGAGCCTATAACATCACTGCCTCCTTTTATTTTCATTGAAAATACGAAACATACCGTCTCTCTTTCACTGAATATGCGTTTTAATGATCAATAATGGCCATTATAAAAGTATAACGCACAATAAGTTTATACAATAGAGAAAATAAAGGCAAACAATCAGTCAGATGTGCAGAATCGGTGTTACATTAATTAAGATATTAACCTAACTTATCTTTGCGCTCAGCCAAAGCACGTTACCTGAGAACAAGTAACAGATTCAAAAGACCAAAGTCGGGGAATATGTCGTCAGATAAAGACAACAAGATGAATTAAATATCACGTTTAACAAATAGAGTGAGATTAGATCCAGCGGGAGATCTGTGATGAACAGTCCGACTTGCGCAGCTCTCATGTGGGTGTGTGTGTGCTCAAAGCACGCTGCAGTGCATGCCAGTGTGTGTGTGTGTGTGTGGTCACGTGATGTGCGTTTTCACCGTTTTAATGTAGACGGAGAGCTGTTCAGAAACGCTGGTGAAACGCTAGTGTGGACGTGGATCGTTTTCATTCTAAAACGCCGTTTTAAAACTAAAACGTACTAGTGTAAACGCGGCCTGAGTTTGTCTCAGCTTGTTCTGTTACTTCACATCATTATATTATTGGTTCCACAGACGCAGACCGAGGAGGACAACACTTCTCCAGAGACGGCACAAAAATGCTCGCTTGGCTGTTGCAAATGCCCATCTGGACAAAGAAGTCTTCTAGTCTTCTGTTTCATAGTCAGCTGAAACAAAACTTGAGTTGTTTGGCCACAATGATTTAGTCTTCATAAAGGAGAAGCCTTCAACCCCTGCGTTCACACCAGACGCGGATGAATCATCAAGCATGAGTGATTTACATATTAGGTCACCGCAAAGACATGATCAGACATCCTGAAGCACAATTCATGCAAATGACACAAAATTGATCATTTCAGCCGTTTGACCCTCTTAACGTGTGATTCGCGTGAATTGAAAAACCTGAACCTTGTAAACCAATCAGGAGCTTGCTCTTGTAGGGGCGTGATTATGACGTAGCACCTGTAGTTGGTGTCCTGAGGGCAAATCCTCCTGTCTACAGTTCATCAAACTGGGCTCAGCTCAGTCAGAAGCACCGCTGAAAGCTCCATCATCCAGGTATAGTTTCTGGAGGAGTTGATGAACTCACAGAGCTGCTGCACCTCTGAAAGGATCTGATAGACCCAGACATGGTGCCAAACAAATCTAAACCTTTTATCAGCCTTCCTAAAGCACATAAAGCACAGCTACTCTCCCATGTCAGCCATTAGCAATGAAACTGGAGTCACCGGGCAGACAGACGTCCTGCCCATGACTCGAATCCGCATCTATTGTGAAGCAAATGTGATGTGGGAATGAAGTGAGTAAACTCATAATGTTCAAGTGTCCAGTTATGATCTATTCACGTAAGCCATGTCTGGTGTGAACGCCACAGAAGAACAACATCCCACTGTCAAACATGCTGGTGGGAGCCTAATGTTTGGGGGGTATTTTCAGCCGGTGGAGCAGGGAACATAATTACAGTAAACTGCACCATGAAAAAGGATCATCAAAAATATCAGGCCGTCTTGAGCAACAGTGGACATTTCAGCATGACAACGAACCAAAACACACAGCAAAAGTGACTACAAAACGGTTAGCTCAACATGAACGTTTTTCAGTGGCCCAGCCAGAGTCCTGACGTAAACCAAATTGAGAATCTGAGGCAGAGCTAAAGATCAGGCTGATAAAGGAGACCCTCCAACAGGAAAGAGTTTGATCTCTTCATTTAAGAGGAATGTGCAAACACACCAGTGGAGAGATTATAGCAAGTGTTTGACTGCTGTATAGCCAATAAAGGCTTTTCCATTGTCTATTATGAAGGGTGTCAATAATTTGGGACATGCCACGTTTTATTCAAATGCAAATAAAAGCTAAGAAATATTTTTTTTCCACAATTATCACTCATATTTTGACATTTATAATTAGGTTATTTGAAACAAAGACACTTTACTTACATTTATATGCTTACTTTGTTAACAAAATCCATTCAGTGAACTCATGTTTTGACCCATGTGCATTAATATTTGATCCATTTCTCAGTATGTAAGGAGAAATGCAGTTTACATGCTGCAAAAATCTGCTTGTTCTTTCTGTGTGATGAAGTTTGTCCTCATACAACAGATTCGATTATGCCTTAATTACGAGCTCTTCAAAATAGCAGAACAAGACTTGGCTTTGCTTAACAGTAACTCCTAAAAGCGGACGACTGATAAAGTGCCAGCAAACAAAGGGCAGAGCAATAACTCAAGAGCTTGTTTACAGTACACAAGACGACACCAAGACCAACACAGAGCCGCCAGTGTCCCCATCCCATCAAAAACAGCCCATGTTTGTCCCGCGGTCTGGAGGAATTCAACACACGCATTATTATTATTCACATAAATCAGAAAAACACAGGCACTTTAAAACAATCACTCTGAAAGCATTCACGGAGGAGACAAATAAAACTAAACTAACAGACTGTAAATAAAAGAGAGAAAAAAACTGTGTGGGTTTGACAAAACACACTCACAACAATCTCAAGACTCGACTGCTCAAAGTGAAACTGGCAATGGTGTCTATACTGAAAGTGTATTCACAGGGAAAGACCGCGGCAAAGCAAGAAAATACCCATCTCTACACTCAATATTACTTTCAGAATAATTCAGAAGAAAAAAAAACGTATCTGCTTACGCACAGACATGCATTAAAGCCCTTTGTGACTGAAATGATGATGTAAAATAGTCTTGGGGTATTTCTCCAGGTTTTTTTGGTGGTATGTTTACATTTAGTTAAAAAAACACATTTAAATAAGCAATATCTGTTGACTGAATTCACAAAACATCATAAAAGTCTCAGGAACTTCCGTTTCACACAGACTTTATTTCAGTATGTTAATGTGCTTAAAACTGAAACTGAATATTGAGTAGGGGGCGGGGCTTTCTTTTGTATATCATAGTAGCCCAAACCAATGGTAAGAGGGGCGTGGCTAAGAATATTGTGTCTGAAGGGTCAAACTGACTTCAACAATTATATACTTATAATTATTTATAAGTTAAGACTTATTTATAAGACATATATTGAGGATCACCAAACACAAACGCTTCAGCACAGATCATTTGTTCACCTGCAGAATAATTATATTCGCTAGTAAAATGTGTACAGCGTACACTTGATTTCACACAGACTTTAAGAAATAAAATTAAGGATTTTACTCCCTAAAATATTCCTTTAGAAGGTTATTTTGGTTATGAAGTCAATTTTTTTAATTTAATTCCTGAAATGTAAAATTAAATGTAAAAAAAATTAAAGAATAAAAGTAAAAATAAAAGTAGCATAAAGTATCCTCAAAAGTGAGAGAAAGAGATTAAACAAATACGTTGGGCTGATAATCTATAGTTATAAATGAGAAAACATTAAGAAGAGTGTATGTCAGCCCCCCCACTTCAAATGTTATCACTCGATTGAATGGATGTTATCAGTGGTTATCAGCTATACTGATAAAGAAGACTCCAGATCTGCTTTATATTACTGTGACGATTGGGTTTAGGGTAGAGCAGTGGTGGATTTAGGCATGGGCAATATGGGCGATCGCCCAGGCGTGCGTTTCCCAAACAACGACGTAACTCGCGGCTGAACTATCATAGTACGATGCATCGTTTAGGAAAAGAACAATGTAGTGACGAGTGTTTCCTAAAACCCGTAGTTTCTCTGTCGCAGATCCATCGCTTAAACCACGTTAGTTATAACGTAATGATGCTCTAAATGGGGTGTAATAAATACTTCTTTAGAGAAGAACCCCATCATTTCTTTGTGCAAATTATATTGTTTTACACGCACACACACATTTAAAATAAAATCCAATATTAGATTTGGTAAAAACATGCACTCAATTTCCATATTAATTGAAATATATATAAATGGCACATATAGGGCCTGTGTTTTTTTACAAATATTATTGAAAACATTACATATCCTATTCTAAATTAACATAAAACAACTTAAAAAAAGCGAACACGTATTCTAATATCATATATAAATAAATAAATAAATAAATAATGAGGAAATTTATTAAGGCCGTACTCACACTATGTACAGTTGCCTTGAACCGGGCCGAAGCACGATTGCGCCCCCTCCCCTCTCCCCCGACGGCCCGCACTCACATTACATTCGGGCCTGGCCACGGTTACGTCATTGATGACGCGCAGTTCAGTAAGCGCTTTCACTCACCACAGTGGAGATTTCTTTAGTAAGTTATAGTTATATCGTTTAAGTAGTTTGATATGCGGTGACATGCAGTCAAATATTTCGCCGAACAGATCAGCCACTTTTGACGCTCATAAACAATCATAAAGTCCTCGTGCTGCAGGAATTAGGAGGTTTGCTGAAGGTGCAGCTGTGGTGCAGTGAGGGGTTTGTGTCTTTAATAAACTTCGACAGTTTGCGTTCATTGAACAGTACGAATGATTAATTAATCCATATCAAACAGATTTGTGTAGGCGAGGACTTTTTTTATTTACGAGGACTTTAGATGGGTAATTTAAGCGCAGATGGGTCATTTAGGGCATATCACAGCCTCATTTCTCGCTTTCAGTTTCGGGCTTAGGCACGCTTGCACTCACACTGTAAGCGTACCGCGCCTGAGCCCAAGTGAACCGCGCTCTGGCACACCTCTTCCAACCGGGCCAGGGCCGGCCAAGTGTACCGTGCCCGAGCCCGAGCCCGATTCAGAGCACTCACACTTCTTAAACGATCCGGGAAACGGGCCTGGGCACGGTTCGGATAGCATAGTGTGAGTACGCCCTTAGAAATGAAAAAAAAAAAGAAAAAATCCTACTTTAATAATAATATTGATAATATTAATGATTATGATAATGACGGTTATTATTATTATTATTTTTATTATTATTATTATTATTTTTATTATTATTATCTAGTAGGATTTTGTTTATTTATTTGTTTCTTTTTTGAAAAGTCTACTTTCACAATTTGACACATGAATCACTGCAGAAATGTTGTACCCAGCAGGCCCATGTCATATACAGTACAGATACTTAATAAATAACCTACTATAAATTAAAAGCATTAACGTATGCTATGCTTTTTGTTTTCACAAGCTTTGGAGATGTAACAAATTCCACTTTTGAATAATCAGTCACCTACAGCTTTCGTCATGAGCCACGGCTGTGTTCCAAATGACATTAGTGTTTTCAAAGTGCACTGTGAAGGGCATAAGTGGGGATAACTGGGAATAGAACACAGCCAGGAACTATGTTTCTAACTACAGCTCCAGAGGTGTCGTTGTAAGCGTACAAGTTTGCGTTGCAGTTTGCAAATGTTCGTTGGAACGATGGATTTGGGAAACGCCAAATCAATGAACTGTTTGTAAAGACACAATGTGCAACCTTAGTTGGCTAACGATGGTTTTTGGAAACACACCCAAGGGCGGCATCTTGCTGGGGGCGGCACGAAGAGACGGTGCAAAAAAACTCCCCTAGTAAAAGCATTGAGATAAGATTCAGTTCAGGCAAGTGTATTAATTTAGAGTGGCAACCCCAGAATAAAGACGTTAGGGGCCATTCACATTTGGCGTCTTTTGCACATGCAAGTTTGTTATTCTCTATGTGCAACCGAAACAAAGCTGGTGAAAGCAAACTCACACACGTGCGCAGAAAAGCATTCCTGTAAGGCCCCTACTGGCCCATATCTATCAGCTGATAACCTCTGATAACGCCCATTCAATCCTAATAAGATTCTAACCGGCTGGTTTCAGCTTAGGTCTGTGTATTTTCAGTGTTGATCGTCCACATGCTGAAGCAGAGCTGCAGGAACACAACAAAACTACATCAGCATTCATTTATATCTGCATTAGGAAACCCTGTCTGAAACACACTACAGTCCTCTTTTTCATCATATTAGGACTTTCTGGAGAAACTGAGGACACACACACACACCAACACATCTTCACAGACTGACAGACAAACACAGACAGACACACACACACAGGTCTCCTTCACAGCTGTGCTGCCGGCAGTAACGATGATGATAATTACAGCATCACAACAGTGAGCAGCGCAGATGAAAGAGACGAGCTCCGGCCAGCACACACACACACACACACACACACACACACACACACACACACACACACACACACACACACACACACACACACACACACACACACACACACACACACACACACAGTTAATGCCTCTGGGAAGAGTATGAGTGTGTGAGTGTCTGCGTCTGTGACTGAGTGTCTGCGTCTCTATGTGTGTTTAAGTAAGTGTCTGTCTGTCTGTGTGTATGCATGTGTGTCAGTCTGTGTCTGAGCAGATGTGTTTAGCTTGTGTCTGTGGCAGTGAATGTTTTATGTGTGTGCGTATGTGTGTGTGTGTGTGTTGTAGGTAAGGACGTGTCATTGGAGTCTCTTTACTAATGGCTACAACATCAAAGGCAGATCCAGAAGAGGGACGAGGGGGAAGTGTGAAACGAAGCCTCCAAACATGCTGAAAACACACACACACACACACACACACACACACACACACACACACACACACACACACACACACACACACACACACACACACACACACACACACACACACACACACACACACACACACACACACACACACACACACACACACCTTTTCCAGCTCACAGGACACGTCTGGCAGGGCTGGGAGCGTCAACTAAACCTTCACAAACTAAGACTCTGCATTATGATCATCATTACTGTTGAGGTTGTGGTGTCAGTGAGTGTGTATTGGAGATGATCATCTGTGTGTGTTTTAACATTCATTCATATTTTACAAATGTCTCTGCAAGCAGCTCATCATGTCCTAAAACACCCTGGAGCTGCAGTGTAGAAATAATGACGGTGTAGAGATTAAGGTAATTAGTGATATTAACTATATAAGTTTTTATGAAGCACCAAAAAAAAAAATCTTTCGTCTGAATGATCCAAGTGAAATATTGCCATAAATATATGAAAAATGACAGCCTTTTCATTTCCCCAAAGATAAATCAGGTCACACTGAACAGCTCTGAGTGAGTTTGGATTGTTCTGACAGTATAAACGGGAGTCAATCTATTTAGCTTAAGTTATATATTTATATTATATATATACATATTTGCATTGTATTTTTATTCTCATGTTCAGTGCTCTTAGCACATGTGTTTTGATCAGTAATGTTTTATCCATTTCTCAGTGAATACTATGTACAGTAGCGGTCAAAAGTTTGGGGTCTGTAGGATGTTTAAATGTGTTAAAATAATCTTCTCCTGCTCACCATTTATTTCAGCAAAATTACAGAACACATTGTAAAACTGTGAAATGTTATTGCACTATAAAATAACGGTTCAAAAGTAGTTTATAATTTAATTTAATCATTTATTCCAGTGATTTAATGATGAATTTTCAGCTTCATTACTCCAGTCTTCACAGTCATATGATCCTTCAGAAATAACTCTGATATTA
>LR812539.1:56604354-56656854 GCA_903798195.1 Danio kyathit | reverse complement strand
CTGACGTGTGTGTGTTTTCCTCCACTGCTGATTAATGCTCAGATGTGGTGCAGTCAGATATTAATCACTCTACAGCGGAGCAGAGCGGCTTCAGCAGGCTGGATTCTGCGGCTTTTGTTCGATGAGGGAAATATTCTGAATGTTTGGTATGTTTGCTAACCGAACTCCCAACGCGTGTGTGATTTACACTGCAGAACACAAACACGGAGACAGGGGGAGATTAAAGACACACATCCATACACAAATGTCAAAAGCTCAGAGTAAACAACATCTTTAAAGATGACATCACTACACACACACACACACACACACACACACACACACACACACACACACACTGCAAAACGCTCTTCGTACTTAAAGTCTTGTTTTCAGAAATAATGTGTGTTTGTTGTGTGTACGGTGTATGTGTGTGTGTGCGTTTTTTGTTGTGTAGGAAAGTGGGTGAGTCCAGCATTGTTTAGGTGGGAGTGTCGAGTGGAAAAAGAAGGAAGGGTTTGCATGAAAAGGGGAGTTTCAGTATGTGCACGCTAGGGTTGGGCTGATAGACGATGCCATCATCCATCGCCGATGGCCGATAGACATCACCATGCTGAGCCGGCATTGCGATCCTCTGCCCCGCCCCCGTCGCAAACCCGCTTGTGAAAAATACACACTCAGGCCCTGTTTACACTAATACAGCTTACTTTTAAAATGGCATTTCTGAACAGCCCTCCGTCCACCGAAAACGCACATCACGTGACCACACACACACACACACACACACACACACAGCCACAGCCACACACACTGTCATGCGCTCGTCTGAGCTCCAGAGAACAGTGTACGTCGGACAGTTTATCAAGGATGATAGTGGATCGTGTCTCACTATAGTTGTTAAACGTGATATTTAATTAATCTTGTCTCTATCCTGGGCTTAATTTGTGCCGGAACACACCGGATCCGGAACCTCATTTTACCGATCTCCCTTCTCAACCGCCCTCCCCCCCTGTCCACTGTTCATTTTGACTTTGTTCCGCGACTCCCCAACACTCTTCACTTTCATCTGTGACACCTCAGCACCGCTCACTTTTGTCTGCGAGACCCCCGTGCCGCTTACTTTTGCCCGCGACACCCCTCCGCCATCCACCGCACCAAACAAATGACTGACACGGATCACTCTGCCTACTCATGCCAGAGTCCCGCAGAAAGAGTGATTGACAGGTGGTAATCTGTGTGTAACTTATCTTTATTCATTTATAATTTGGTTATGGGTAAAACAAAGACCAGGTAGTTGAAACGGCAGGCTACAAATAATTAATTCACCTCCGCCTATGAAGACGATGTCATCATCCATCACGATGTTTTACATTAGACATCGTATGATGCTAAATTGGTCAACATCGCCCAACACTAGTGCACGCACTGATTTTCACAGCGTCAACACAGACACAGGGGAGATGGACAGTAGCTATGTTTCCATCCACCTATTTTTATGCGCATTTTGGATATGATGGAAACGCCAAGATGCGCATAAATAATGAAAATGTGCATAAAAAACACATGCGCATAACTGAGTAGGATAAACTTTTTATTTGATAAGAAAAGATTCACATAAACTACCATGGAAACACTTTTACTGCACAAATTCCAGTTTGTGCATTAAATAAAGGTCTTGTGATTTAGTTATAAGAGATCATGTGATGATAAAAATGTGTGTGAATGGACAAACCAGCAGGCTGAGCACACTGTAAACCAGGGGTGCTCAACCCTATTCCTGGAGATCGACCTTCCTGCAGTTTTCAGTTGCAGCCCTTATCAAACACACCTGCCTGTAATTATCAAGTGCTCCTCACGTTCTAATTAATTGGTTCAGGTGTGTTTGATCAGGGTTGGAGCTGAAACCAGCAGGAAGGTCGATCGCCAGGAACAGGGTTGAGCACCCCTGCTGTAAACCATCTGATCTGTTGTTTTGGTCATTCTAAACCGCCTCACCTTTTAAGTATTAGTGTTATTATTTTATTAATGACATCCAGAATCAAGAGCCTCTGTGCTCCGCGTCTGACACCTTCAAAGTGTTCACTGTGTGTCAGGATTGCCTTCTGAGGCGCAAGTCATTTATTAGATGAAGAAAAGACTGACGCAGCTTCTCCTACTGCAGCAAATTCAGTTTTTACTGTTGATATTTGGCGGCAGATAATCAGGAAGTGACGATTTTGTTCTCTTTGACTTGTTGGATGTAAACGCTCATTTCTTCACACGTCTTTTATGTGATAAGTGTGGTTTATTTATAAACTAATTTCGAGAGGATCATGTGCTTCTGATTGAACACAGCTGGTACCGCATTAGCTCCGTAGATTAGTACCAATCAGATGAACACTGACACACTATAAATTAGCAGAGCTTCCAACTCCAGTCATCTTCGTCTTGAAGAATCCCCCCTTCCACCCCTACTCCTCCCCTTCTCTGATAGGGCGGCACGGTGGCCCAGTGGGTAGCACTGTTACCTCACAGCAAGAACGCCGCTGGTTCGGCCCTCTCCAGGCCAGTCGGCGTTTCTGTGCGGAGTTTGCATGCTCTCCCCGTGTTATGCGTAGATTTTCAACGCGTTTTCCAGTTTCCTCCAAAGACCATACACCATAAGTAAATTGACTACTTCAAAATAGCATCTTAAGGCAACTCTTAGTCAGAGATATCCCAGTAGTTCACAAGTAGGGGAGTTCTCGAGACCCACCTGAGCTCAAACTCTCCTCTCGCCCTTCAAATGGGAGGGAGCCCCGGGCTCAAGGATATTCTGAGCTCAGGGCTCTCTCCCGGGACAGCATGCCAAACATGCTTTATTATCAATCATCAGCTAAGTGTGAACTCTTGAATCCAGTTTAGCGCATAAAGTTCATTCGCATGTTTGGATGGAAACACAGCTAATGACTATGTTTACATGGACATCAGTAATCAAATGATTTGCCTGAATCTGAATAAGACAATAATATGAGTGAGGTGTTTACATGAGTTGCTTTTTGAATGTGGCTTTCATGATCCCGTTTTACATGTTATTATAGCCATACCTGCCAACACTCCCGTTTTTCCCGGGAGTCTCCCGTATTTCAGACCCATCTCCCGTATTGTTCTGTCTCCCGGAAAACTCCCGCAATTCAAACCCCCCTTCCCCAGTCCTCAGCATTTTGGTACAGTCCGGCATGAAACCAGGTGCATCCCCGCTCTACAGTTCCCACACCAACACCCCCCCCCCCTCAATGCTGTTTGGCCTTTCTCAGAGATGGGTTGCAACTGGAAGGGCATCCGCTGTGTAAAACACATGCTGGATAAGTTGGCGGTTCATTCCGCTGTGGCGACCCCTGATTAATAAAGCGACTAAGCTGAAAAGAAAATGAATGAATGAATGAATGGTGTTTGGCCTGATCTCAGACCTGTGGCTCTGGCAGCTCTAATGTGTGTGAAGAGTTTGATTAAAGGAAGACTGTGATCCGTGCACACACACACACACACACACACACACACACACACACACACACACACACACACACACACACACTCAGCCTGTTGTCCATCAATTAAAGGCTGTGGAGCCGCTGCTCTTTAATCTCTCCTCATGTTTTATCGACTGCACTATTGATCTGATGCTCACACTTTCATCTCACAGCACTACAGAGAGGACATTCATCAGGAGGAACACACACACACACAACACAGGTGAACACACACACTACATACACACAGATGCACTGTATCCACACACATCTATAAACTGCAAACACAACACACTACTACACACGCACACACACGTGGACTATATCCAAACACACACACACATATACACACCAATAAACTATGCACACAACACACACTGCTTACAACACACACACACAGACAGCAGAGGTGACCAAACACAAACACACATTTATAAACTGCGCAACAAACACTGCTGACAACAAACACACACAAACAGTACACACAAACCTGCACTGTATAAACATGCACATGTGCACACACACACACACACCTATAACCTGAACACATTACACACCACTGACAACACACACACACACACAGCTATAAACAGTGGGGATTTCCCCCTCTGATGACACGTATAAAGGCAGAATGTCAATCAAAGTGTTTCTGTTTTGATCGAGTCTGATTAGAACAAACACAGTTCATTCATGTTGACCATTAGAGCCTGCTGGAGATACTCACACACTGCTCACACACACACTATTGGGATTAAACCCCTCATAGAAGTGATTTCTGCATAATAGGAGCCCTTTAAACTCAATCAGATTTTCCGATGTCCCCAAAATCCTCACTGAATCTGCACGAGCAGTGTGTGTGTGTGTGTGTGTGTGTGTGTGTGTGTGTGTGTGTGTGTCGTAGCTCCTCAAGCATGCGTCTCCTCAAAGGCAGCGATTGATCATCTGGAGGAGTATCACCACAGTGCATATAATCATTTACACAGGACCGGCCCCTGCGGACCCTCCTCTGCGGTCCTGCATTGGTCCTGCGGTCTCTGCTCTGTTTGATGGTGATTTGTCATGTAACTGTGGTCTGGAGTCGCCTCTGGATCTGCCTGCCCATAATTGCCAGTGAGCTGCAGTTGCAGGAGCGGCGTCCCGGAGCCGGGGCCCAGTGCGGAGCCAGAACAAGCTCTGAGCGCCACCGCTGCTCTAATGCACATCTGCAGAGCACAGCGCTTCATTACAGGCCAACACACACACACACACTGCTGCGGCGCTGTGGTGTGTGTGTCCCGCTGAGGGTCACCGCTGCACCGCACCGTATGGACACACACTGCTGCCTACACACTCACAACACTGCAAAAACACACTGCCCTTACTGAGAGTTTGTGTCTTAAATACAGAAGCATATTCTAGACAAGCAAACTGAGTTCAGTCAAATAAACTGATTTCTAAACAAAATAAGATTCTATGGATATCTGTCCATTAGGGTGGAGCTATCCATCATTTAAAGCGGAGCTACCAGTCCTATAGGGTGGAGCTACCAGTCATTTAGGGTGGAGCTATCAGTCATTTAGGGTGGAGCTATCAGTCCTTTAGGGAGGAGCTATCAGTCATTTAGGGTGGAGCTATCAGTCATTTAGGGTGGAGCTATCAGTCCTTTAGGGTGGGGCTATCAGTCCTTTAGGGCGGGGCTATCAGTCCTTTAGGAAGAAGCTATCAGTCTTTTAGGGTGGAGCTATCAGCCCTTTAGGGTGGAGCTATCAGTCCTTTAGGGTGAAGCTATCAGTCCTTTAGGGCGGACCTATCAGTCCTTTAGGGTGGAGCTTTCAGTCCTTTAGGGCGGAGCTTTCAGTCCTTTAGGGTGGAGCTATCAGTCATTTAGGGCGGGCCTATCAGTCCTTTAGGGTGGAGCTATCAGTCCTTTAGGGCGGAGCTTTCAGTCCTTTAGGGTGGAGCTATCAGTCCTTTAGGGTGGAGCTATCAGTCATTTAGGGCAGGCCTATCAGTCCTTTAGGGTGGAGCTATCAGTCCTTTAGGGCGGGCCTATCAGTCCTTTAGGGTCGAGCTATCAGTCCTTTTAGGTGGAGCTACCACTCATTTAGGGCGGAGCTACCAGTCCTTTAGGGTGGGGCTAATGTTACACTTATAGGCTAATATAAGCTCCATGTAGTCATTATACAGCACATTAGAAAATAAAAGAAAACACACAGCTTCTGTTTCATCTCGGTTTCTGGATCAAGAACAAATGTGGGTGAAATAAATAACTCATTGGATTTACTGCATTTTGATAAGGTAAGTTAGTTTGGGCTAAATTTAAACACATGCTCAGTCAATGCTCAAGTTACTTTGTTTATTAGTTTGTCTAATTCAGCTTATATCAATTATTTGCACCACATTAGCAAAAATCATGTTTCCAGTGTGGGTCTGACTCTTGCCCATCTGGAACTGATTGGACGGTTGTGGTTTGCTATTGGTTGATTTAAAGTTGGTGACAAATTAATCCCGCCCACACACCAGTAAACACCAATCAGAGAAGAGATGTGGTGGAAGAGAGAGAGGAGTTATTTAGATTGATGATTAGGGGACTTGAATACAACTAAATGGTTAAAAATGAAGTGTTTTTGACAGAACAACTGCAGGATGAAGGATCGCAGCTCAGTTTCCATCTCGTGGCAGGGCTGTGTTTGCAGGGCTGTGTTGTTTTTCAGGTGAGAACACACTCAGTCTGATCTCATTTTCCATAGTAAACCACAAGATCTTACCACATACAACTGTACTCAAACAAGCAAATATACAGAGAGCTCACATCGTGTTGATGATGAAGATATGTCAAACAAACACACACACACACACACACGAACACACGTGCTCACATACACATGCAGAATGACACAACAGACATGCACAAAGATCATCTCCATTCAAAAACCAGCAACGACACAAAACATTTGCTTAAAAATATACACTTGAAGGCTAAATTATTCATATTCCTGTGAAATATTTATTATTTTCCTATATTTTTGAAGTGCTGCTTAATAAAAAATAAATAAAAATGTCTGCTGTGGTCAATATTATTAGCCCCTTCAGCAATATTAGTGTTGGATTGTCTCCAGAACAAACCACTGTTATACAATGACTTGCCTAATTACCCTAACTTTACCCTAATTACCCTAGTGAAGCCTTTAAATGTGACTTTAAGCTGAACACTAGTGTCTTGAAGAATATCTAGTCTAATATTATGTGCTGTCATCATGGACATTAATTGTAATTTATTTTGTCTTATGTTCAAAAGAGTTGAAATAATCTCTGCTAAACAGCTCTTGTGAAATATTTACCAAAAGAAGTGACAGGAGGGCTGAGGATTTTGTCTTCAGCTGTATTCAATTAAAAGCAGCAGTTGTGACCATAAATTAGCAAACGAGTGTGAGCACAAGCGCGGCCAAAGATTAAATCAAAACCAAATCCGTTCATATTTTGCTTGTGACACATCCGTCTTCCAGCCTGAGGGACGACACTCTCACACACGCACACACACACACACACACACACACACACACACACACACACACACACACACACACACACACACACACACACACACCACACACACACACACACACACACACACACACACACACACACACACAGTCTTGATGATCTCACCGTGGTAAATCTCCCTCATATTAGTCAGAAGATCCGCCATTAAACAGCAGGAGACTCCAGAAGTCTCTGATAGATGTGTGTTTATTCCCAGTCACTGTCTTAAATGCAGCAGAAACACCCTTAAAGGTCCCGTGAAATAGCAATAAAGTTTTTTAGATGTCAGTATGTCAGTCCTTAAGGATATCTATACTCTAGTGTGCTCCAAAAACTCACATGTAGAAGATATAAACATCCAAAGCTTGGAGTTTGTCAATGGATCAATGATTTCTCCTCATACTTCAGCTTCTCATCAAATCTTCTGACCAATCAAATGCTCTCTAGTGTGTGACATGCCCTGTTCATTTGATGCGCTTGAGCTCAACCACTCTCACTGGCAGAGCTGTGAGAAAAACAACGCCATTGGCTGATTTATAAAAGGGGAGGAGCTATTATATGCCCCGCCCTATCTTCAAAAACCCGTTTGTCTATTTTTGAACACAAAAGAAGACATGAAGTAGACTGGATACCGGTAACCACTGACATCCATAGTGTGGAAAGCACTGTAGTGTTTGGGTGTTCTGTGTTTGTCTGAGGTTATTAGTCTACTGAAATGTGTATATTCCAGAGTATGAAGCTGATCCGTCAGCTCTTGTCACTCACTGTTTTCAGCTGTGGTGTGTGTGTCCCGCTGAGGGTCACCGCTGCACCGCACCGTATGGACACACACTGCTGCCTACACACTCACAACACTGCAAAAACACACTGCCCTTATTGAGAGTTTGTGTCTTAAATACAGAAGCATATTCTAGACAAGCAAAACACACTGTGCTGTTTTCAGAAGTGATGAGTCAAAATGAAACCAGCTTCTCCTTAAAACAAGCTAAATGGGTTCAGTAAAATAAACCAATTTCTGAGCAAAAATAAGTCCATCGATATCTGTCCATTTAGGGCGGAGCTATCAGTCCTTTAGGGCGGAGCTTTCAGTCCTTTAGGGCGGAGCTTTCAGTCCTTTATGGTGGAGCTATCAGTTCTTTAGGGTGGAGCTATCAGTCATTTAGGGTGGAGCTATCAGTCCTTTAAGATGGAGCTACCAGTCCTTTAGGGCGGAGCTACCAGTCATTTAGGGCGGAGTTACCAGTCCTTTAGGGTGGGGCTAATGTTACACTTATAGGCTAATATAAGCTCCATGTAGTCATTATAATGTCACTCTCACTGGCAGAGCTGTGAGAAAAACAACGCCATTGGCTGATTTATAAAAGGGGAGGAGCTATTATATGCCCCGCCCTATCTTCATAAACCCGTTTGTCTATTTTTGAACACAAAAGAAGACATGAAGTAGACTGGATACCGGTAACCACTGACATCCATAGTGTGGAAAGCACTGTAGTGTTTGGGTGTTCTGTGTTTGTCTGAGGTTATTAGTCTACTGAAATGTGTATATTCCAGAGTATGAAGCTGATCCGTCAGCTCTTGTCACTCACTGTTTTCATCAGGGGGTGTCTGGGAAATGCGAGCGAGCGCAATATGCGCTTCCGATATGCGTGTGCGCGCAAAAGACGCAATATGTGAACAGCCCCTTAAGCAGCTATGCTTCTCTTCACATTCAGAAGATACCTTTACTACCAATCCTGCACAAAAAAAATCTATTTAGCCTGTTTAGGCTGAGTAGGACTGCTGTGTTTTTGGGCGCCGGTGTCCTCCTTGATGAAGAGTATTATCGTAGAAGGCTTTCTATTCTAGTGTTTGAACAAGCTGCTGCTCAAGTTAAAGCAGCGGAAGTTCTTCAGAGTTGGACATAGACTGCATTTCACAGCATTATTTTAGTCTTTACGCTCAGTGAAATCAAAGTAATGTCTGTATTTCCACTTGAAGAAGCAAACACTCTCATCAGCAACTCATCAGCGTTTAGATGCGCATGCTCATTAACAGACACAGCAGCGGAAAACATGATTTAACAGAAGCTTTTCTTCTACTAAAAGGTATATTTGTAACGCGATTACACTGACTTTAGTAGCTGTGACACACATTTAAAATGTAATTCATTACCTTACTGTGTTCCTGCGGAACGCCTCACACTTAACGGCCCATTCACACGCGGCGTCAGCTTCAACGCTTCCCATTCACTTTGATTGGGTAACGTCAGGCGTTGCCGTACTGCATTGTGGATCCGTCGGCGCCGCTTCAGAGGCGTTGCTCGCTGCAGAAGTTGGGACTTGCTCAACTTTTCAAGCAAATCAATCAGATCAGATCGCTGTATGCAAATGCACCAGCTCAGACAGTGGCCTATTGCTGACTAATTTCATTGGCTGACGCTGCTATGATGATCGCGTCAGCCCCAGCTTCAGACACGCCCTCTGTCAAGCGTTGAGGCTGAAGCCCCGTGTGAATGGGCCGTTACTCTGCTTTCGAGTTACTGTCGCGTTGAGTTTTTCTGGCCTGTCGATGTTTGATCTCCTTGCAGGGTTTTTCTTTCTTTATTAATAGAGGAGCTCTGCAATGAACATCACACTGAATAACCTTCATTTCCCTTTCTGTCCGCTCCTACAGTCTCTCATCAGTGCAGGACTCAACGCTCAGTTTAATTCAGCTCTTCATTTTTAAGAGATAATTGATTAAACTAAACCAAATGCTTGATTCTGATTGGCTGATGGTCAGTCTCAGGTGTTATTGTCAGATAAAGGCACAGCTAAAGTAGTTCCGGCAGGTTTAAAGTATATTACAGCTCCATATCACTCCGCTGAATGATGAGTTATTACACAGCTAAAGATTAAACAGGAACTCGCATTACAGCTTTATTAAAGTAGCTCAAATATTATTACTGCATTTTTTAATGTAACGTGACGCGTTACTCTGAAAAGTCACATTATCACATAACTGACATGACTTACAATGCCTTACTCCCACACTGAATACCTTATTAATGGTGTGTGTGTGTGTGTGTGTGTGTGTGTGTGTGTGTGTGTGTGTGTGTGTGTGTTCAGAGTTGTGTAGCGCTCTAGAAACTGCAGTTTTTGTTCTCTGTCTACTGAAACGGTTAAAGCAGAAAGCGAGCGTCTTCGACTGTTTAAAGTCGTTCTCGGCGGGGTGCACAGGTGCGACGCGTGGTCACAGCTCGTGTGTGTGTGTGTGTGTGTTTACTGCTGACTCCCTTCCGCACGAGCACAGCTTCATGACGAGTGTTTACTCCACAGTCCTCCACCCACACCCCTTTCTGCATCAGATAACACACACACACACACACACACACACACACACACACACACACACACAACCACAGCAGCACACCTCACCTTCACTCTCACTGAGGCGGAGAAACCTCGCTGATATCACAGAACACAGGATGTAGGATGTGTCGTCACACACACAAACTTTGTCTATACACACTCTGTACACAATAAACAGTCTATACACTAACACATACTCTTTACGCACACCATACACAATATTCAGACACACTATATACACACATACAATTTATATGCACACACACTCTGTACCCACTATATGCACACACGAAAAGACAATACGCTCACACACACACACACACACACTTTATACATATACATTATATCTACACACACTATATGCGCACACACATACACACTCTTTATACACACTACTCACACACACTATAAACATGAACACATACTAAAAATCAGACTGCACAAACACACACATACTCTATATGCACTCTATACACACTCTCTATACATGCACACTACACACACACACTCTATGTACACTATACACACACACAGACACAAACACAACGCAAGCACACTTTGTATGCGCTATATACACACTCAATACACGCACATTATGCACACACACAGATACACAAGTGTGCTGAGTAAACAGACACACACACACATTGTGCACACACACATGCACACACACACATGCAGTCTATATGCACAATATACACACTCATACTATGTGCACACACACACATATGCAGTCTATATGCGCAATATACACACTCATACTATGTACACACACACACACACACATGCAGTCTATATGCGCTATATACACACTCATACTATGTACACACACACACACACACATGCAGTCTATATGCGCTATATACACACTCATTCTATGTACACACACACATGCAGTCTATATGCGCTATATACACACTCATACTATGTGCACACACACACATGCAGTCTATATGCGCTATATACACACTCATACTATGTGCACACACACACATGCAGTCTATATGCGCTTTATACACACTCATTCTATGCACACACACACATGCAGTCTATATGCGCTATATACACACTCATTACATGCACATACACAGATACACAAGTGTGCTGAGGAAACAGACACACACACACACACACACATGCAGTCTATATGCACAATATACACACTCATACTGTACACACACACACACATGCAGTCTATATACGCTATATACACACTCATTCTATGTGCACACACACATATGCAGTCTATATGCGCTATATACACACTCATTCTATGTACACACACACATATGCAGTCTATATGCGCTATATACACACTCATTCTATGTACACACACACATATGCAGTCTATATACGCTATATACACACTCATTCTATGTGCACACACACATATGCAGTCTATATGCGCTATATACACACTCATTCTATGTGCACACACACATATGCAGTCTATATGCGCTATATACACACTCATTCTATGTGCACACACACATATGCAGTCTATATACGCTATATACACACTCATTCTATGTGCACACACACATATGCAGTCTATATGCGCTATATACACACTCATTCTATGTACACACACATATGCAGTCTATATGCGCTATATACACACTCATTCTATGTACACACACATATGCAGTCTATATACGCTATATACACACTCATTCTATGTGCACACACACACATGCAGTCTATATACGCTATATACACACTCATTCTATGTGCACACACACATGCAGTCTATATGCGCTATATACACACTCATTACATGCACACACACAGATACACAAGTGTGCTGAGAAAACAGACACACACACACACACACACATGCAGTCTATATGCACAATATACACACTCATACTATGTGCACACACACATGCAGTCTATATGTGCTATATACACACTCATTACATGCACACACACACATGCAGTCTATATGCACAATATACACACTCATACTATGTGCACACACACACATGCAGTCTATATGCGCTATATACACACTCATTCTATGTGCACACACACACATGCAGTCTATATACGCTATATACACACTCATTCTATGTACACACACACATATGCAGTCTATATGCGCTATATACACACTCATTACATGCACACACACAGATACACAAGTGTGCTGAGGAAACAGACACACACACACACACACACACATTCTATGCACACACATAGTCTATATGCACTATATACACACTCTCACTACATGCACACTACACACACGCACAGATACACAACTGTGCTGAACAAAACACACACTTAATGAGAGCACACACACTATATATGCACTATATTCACACACTATGTACACACACTCTTAATACATGCACACACACACACACACACACACACACACACACACACACACTGCTCCAGATGTCGTGTGGTCCCGCAGCAGAAGTGGGGCTTTCCCTCAAAAACTGGGCCTGCTCACAAGAGGCCGACTGCTCTGTTAGCCATTAAAAACTGGTGCTCTTTGTTCCTCTAGTCAGCGAGCGCTGGATCATCTGCGGAGCGAGCGAGCGCTGCTTTTAGCAGTCAAATGTTTTCCAGTTGGCTCTGATGATCATAAGGGGGAAAACCACAGCAGAAACCACACCGAGGAGATCTGAGGGCCAGCCGATCTGCTGCTCCTGCTTTCAAGTCCACTGCAGCCGGAAACGCCTAACGTCTTTTATGTTTGATCGTATTGTGACGCAGAGAAATGAATATTAAATGAGTAAACAGTGGGCGTGGCTTGCTTTTTCTACTGCGAGCTGATTGGATGTAGTAATGGGAAAAGGGTTTGGGGAGAGTTATTACAGCCTAACAGACTCCTCCTCCTCACCATTTCTGTTTGTGGTCAAAACGATGACAGCTGGAGGGGCGTGGTTAAGTGTGTTAGCCACACCCCCAATACCTCAGACAGACCTAATCTGAGAATTTAACTCAAAACTAACAGGAAGTGCATTTTCAGACTTTAATTAAAGATTACAAGAGCAAACTATTGATTAGTACAGTACTATGTGAGCTAACACAATCACTACGGTTAGATTTGATTTCAGGTGGACTTTAAAGCCATCAGTGTGTGTTCACGGCCACCAGCTGAAGCTCCGGCTGCAGGTACGACTCCAGCAGACTCTACACTCCTATTCAGTCAGTGCACTTAAAGGTCCTGTGAAGTTAATATAAACTTTTTTTAGATATTAGTAACAGTATGTTAGTATTAAAGGGGAACCTGTTACGCAAAAATCACTTCTATAAGGGGTTTAAACACAGTAGTGTGTGTGTATATCCATCCAAAAAAAACTTGATCAGACTTGATTGACTTTGATTGACATTCTCACTTTGTACATGTCATCAGAGAAGGAAAGCCCCGCCCACTAGTGCACATCTCTCCCTCATTAGCATAGAAGGTCAGTCTTGTTTTTGAATTGCCACTATGGTGATGCACAGCCATCTGTAGCTCCGCCCTCTTCAGAAAAGAGCACAATCTCATTTGCATTTAAAGCGACAGTCACCAAAACACCACAATTAGGATCAAAGCCTGAAAGGGTCAGTTTCAGAGAGCTGGAGAACATTATCTGTGGGATATTCTCAGCTCAAACTCAAACACACACACTCTAGAGCACTTTGTTTGCCTGAGACCCCCTCTCCCCAGAAACTATTGTAAGGCAATAAAATATAAAAGCCAAACATCAGTGGGCCATTTGTAACTAAAAAACATAAGCCTTTTCTCCCTGCGGTTAAAAAAGGCTCTGGGCTTGTCGCGGTACAGTCGTCTGCAAATGTCTTATTAATTTGGACGGCCTCATGCATTCGTTAGCAAAAACTTTGGCACAGATAATGCACTGTGGCTGGGTCAGGGACTCTTTGCTTCGAGAATATGGAATAAAACCATAGTTCAGCTAAATATCTTGGTATTTCCTGCATTTTGTGTTTTCAGTATTGCTGATGCTGCGACCCTAAATGTTTGGAGCTTCCTCCTGGGTCCAGTGTGCTTACTATTAGCTGCTGAAGGTGAATCAGTGAGACTCTGTCTTTTTTCTGGAGGAAGAATTACAAATTTGTCCATAATTTAAACTAAAGGCAACATGATTATTCTCCTAATTGTCCACTGCTAAAAATAATTAAAATACGACAGGAACCCCACGGAGATTGCTGGGGCCTCCTTGTGGACCAGGACCCCCTTGTTGGGAACTGCTGCTCTAGAGACAGCAGAGATGCATTTACAGCTTGTTAAAAAGGGGCAGAACAGGTCTCCTTAAGTGCTTTAAAATGTGAATTTCTTTATTCATTGAAAGGGGTAATCTCAACTAAAACCCCAAGAGGCGGGACATAAAGTAGCCCCTCCCCTTAAAAAAACAACCAATAGGATATCATTTTTCTCTGCCAGTGTGAGTGGTTGAGCTCAAGTGCATTAAATGCTAAACAAATGAGAAGGAGGGGCGGGGCATGTCAGACACTAGAGAGCATTTGATTGGACAGAAGACTTAAGGAGAAACTGAAGTATGAGCAGTCGGTGACAGAAATCCTCGATCCATTTAGGTGGAAGAGACAAACTGCAAGCTTTGGATGTTTCAGGTTTATGTCTTCTAGATGTGAGTTTTGTAGACAGCCGATTATAGATATCCTTAAAGACTGACAGACTGATACTGACATCTAAAACTCTTTATTTAAATGTCATGTGACCATTAAGCCCTTACTGAAAACTAAGCAGTTTTAATTCAGTTTGATTATTGAAAGGTTTATGCATGTCTCACAACACACACACAAACATACACACACACACAGAGCAGGATCACGGAGCTCTGGGACACACGCAGAGTTTGTGCCACAGTGTGTGTGTGTGTGTGTGTGTGTGTGTTTTGCGTTCCCACCGCTGGGTCAGCCAACGCCCCCAGCACCCCGAATTAGTGCCGGGCCAGACCTGCTGGAGCCTCAGCAGCCACACATGGGTGTGATCACACGGCTAATCCTGAGCATCTGATAGACATCTACAGCACACACACACACACACACACACACACACACACACACACACACACACACACACACGCTGCTATTCAATAACTCAATATATTGTGATAATGAACATGCACAATATTGATATTGGCAGTGATGTTCATAACAACGGCAAATGCTTGGAGACTTAATTGGTTAATTAGTTCAATCATTAGCATTTTTAATTGTACAGATTAATTATTGTAGTTGTGTTACCATAGCGACAGTAGAATAACCACAACAGAATCATTATTGTAGTTGTGTTACCATAGCAACTGTAGAATCAACACAACAGAAAAATTACTGTAGTTGTGTTACCATAGCAACAGTAGAATAACCACAACAGATTCATTACTGTAGTTGTGTTACCATAGCAACTGTAGAATCAACACAACAGAACAATTACTGTAGTTGTGTTACCATAGTGACAGTAGAATAACCACAACAGATTCATTACTGTAGTTGTGTTACCATAGCGACAGTAGAATCACCACAACAGAACAATTACTGTGGTTGTGTTACCATAGCGACAGTAGAATCACCACAACAAATTCATTACGGTAGTTGTGTTACCATAGCGACAGTAGAATCACCACAACAGATTCATTATGGTAGTTGTGTTACCATAGTGACAGTAGAATAACACAACAGATTAATTACTATAGTTGTTACCATAGCAACTGTAGAATCACCACAACAAATTAATTACTGTAGTTGTCGTGTTACCATAGCAACATAGTGTAAAATCACCACTACAATCAATTACTATAGTTGTGTTATCATAGTGACAGTAGAATAACAACAGATCAATTACTGTAGTTGTTGTGTTACCATAGCAACTGTAGAATCACCACAGCAGATAGCCACAATAGCCGTTTGACCACAGATACAACAGATTACTTCAAGTCCTTTGCCATATAATGGTCAAAAACCGTATTTAATTTAAATCATTACAGTATTTACTATAAATCACTACAGTATTTCCTGTACACACACACACACACACACACACACACACACACTCTCTCTCTCTCATCTTGAAGACATCACACATGCGTCACAGCCCGAGGCTTGCGCTCCTCCAGACGTATGGTTACCCTCAGGTGGGGAATTTTCTTTCACTTTTACAGTGCTTTTTTTGAAGATGAGTTGCGGACTGAATCATTAAGAGAGAGAGTTGACGACAAGATATACAGTAGCAAAAACACCAATACCAAACACTGAATAAACATCATTGTGAAAGAGCAGAAGCCCTCAGACACTGACTGATATGAAGAAGTCTGTAAATCAACACGCTTTTGTCTTTGACTCATCTGGATTCCTATATCAAAAGTGAATTATTCATGCCTTTAAAAACCTGGGCTTTTTCAGGGTATATGCAGGAGTCCTAAAGGTAATTTCAATACCCTTCAAGGCTTTTTAAAGACCTTCTCTGAATATTTTAAGACCTCATCACCACTTCAAGTTCTGTATCAGTATCAGACCTTTAACTTAATAAACAGTTGTTAATATTAGCCGGTTGTTTTCAGCGACAGGCTTCAGCCACTGTTTAAACTCGTCTTTCTCCAGCCAGGAGTACGCAAACTTACATCTTCCCATTTTTCCGTCTGTTTTGCTCTATGGTTTCGCTACATGTGGAGAGCGTCACATCACCTTACCGCGTTTGTCACAAATGATGTCACATCACCCAGACGGAGGAGCTTGGCCGGACGTGCCCCGGCCGAAACCAATCGCATGGATCGAGCACGCCTTTGTTAAAACGTAAAAACGGGATTAAGACTTTTTAATACCTTTTAAGGGCCTTAATTTTCTCATAATTGATTTATCAACTTTTTATACTTTAAGACCCCGCGCACACCCTGTCTTTTCATGGCAACCAATTAAAACACTACAATGATATACATAAGCACTGTTTTAGGGAATCATTTTAATTCTAATAACTATTTTCTTTGGTCTCGATCATAATGACAGCATATAGTATTTTAGTAGTTATTTTGTTTCAGCTTAAAGTGACATTTAAATGTTTAATTAGCATAATTAGGCAATCATTGGACAATGGTGGTTTGTTCTGTAGACGACTGAAATAAATAGTTTTATCAAACATTTTGGTATTTACTGTATTTTTAGCATTAATATTGTATGTTTTATTGATTTGGTATTTATATATAATGTATTGTTTATCTTTGTATTTATTTTTTTATTTATCCATCTATCTGTCTGTCTGTCTGTCTGTCTGTCTGTCTATCTATCTATCTATCTATCTATCTATCTATCTATCTATCTATCTATCTATCTATCTATCTGTCTGTCTGTCTGTCTGTCTGTCTATCTACCTATCGTCTGTCTGTCTGTCTCTCTGTCTGTCTATCTGTCTGTCTGTCTGTCTATCTATCTGTCTGTCTGTCTGTCTATCTATCTATCCATCTATCTATCTATCTATCGTCTGTCTGTCTGTCTGTCTGTCTGTCTGTCTATCTATCTATCTGTCTGTCTGTCTGTCTGTCTGTCTGTCTGTCTGTCTGTCTGTCTATCTACTATCTATCTATCTATCTATCTATCTATCTATCTATCTATCTATCTATCTATCTATCTTCCAACCAAACTAAAAGAAAGAACACTTTTTTGTAGGATCTAATGTGAAAATAATAGTCCTTGCTTCATTAAACAGCACTGAATTATCAATTAAATAATTGAAAAACAATTAAGATTTCACAGGAGCGCAAATAATTTAGACATTCAACAGTGTTCAGTTTTTACATTCATTTGAGTAATTTCATTAACTAATATGCAAATGTTCCTTCATTCATTTTCCTTCGGCTTAGTCCTTTATTAATCAGAGGTCACCACAGCAGAATGAACCACTAACTATTCCAGCATACGTTTTACACAGCGGATGCCCTTTCAGCTGCAACCCATTACTGGAAAACACCCATACACACTCATTCACACACACACACACACACACACACACACACACTACAGTTTATTTAGTTGATCAATTCCCCTATAGCGCATGAGTTTGGACTGTGGGGGAAACCGGCGCACCCGGAGGAAACCCACACCAACACGGGGAGAACATGCAAACTCCACACAGAAACACCAGCTGACCCAGCCGGGACTCGAACCAGTGACCATCTTGCTGTGAGGCGATTGTGCTCCCACTGCGCCACCGTAATTAGTGATAAAAGCTATTATGTTTAATCACCTTCTTTGTTAAACAGCATGTGGGAATTATCTGAAAAATAAGCTAAAATATTCACAAAACGGCGAATAACTCCATCATCACCTGAACAATCACAGAGGAGCAAACACTGCAGTGTGTTTCCCACAGGAGATTAAAGCAGAGCTGAAGTGTGTGTTCTGCTCTGTCTGCACGGACATGTCGGAGCTCAAAACAGCTGTCCACACACACACACACACACACACACACACACACACACACCCACACACACACACACACACACACACCAATAATTACAGCTATAAACACCTCCGGGCATCCGACCCGTTTTCATAATTTGACAAATATTTCCGGCTCCATAAATACTGATGTAGATTTGTCTGCAGGCGTCGCTTCAAAGACGACTCCATTTCTCTTATCAAAGTCTGGATTTCAGCAGGATTTACACTACAGGTCACCTCTGAGATTATACAAACACACACCGCTGAGGTCAGAATTATAAGCCCTCCTGCTCAGTTATAATTTCTTAGATTTTCCCCAATTTCTGTTTAACGGAGAGAAGATTTCTAATCATAATAGTTTAATAACTCATCTCTAATCACTGATTTCTTTTATCATGATGACAGTAAATAATATTAGACTAGATATTCTTCAAGACACTTCTATACAGCTTAAAGTGACATTTAAAGGCTTCACTAGGGTAATTAGGGTAAAGTTAGGGTAATTAGGCAAGTCATTGTATAACAGTGGTTTGTTCTGGAGACAATCCAACACTAATATTGCTGAAGGGGCTAATAATATTGACCTTAAAATGGCTTTAAAACAATTAAAAACTGCTTTTATTCTAGCTGAAATAAAACAAATAAGACTTTCTCCAGAAGAACAAATATTAGAGGAAATACTGTGAGAAATTCCTGAATCTGTTCAGCATTATTTTATATATTTTAAAGTTGTTGTTTTTTCATTAAAGGGGTAGTTCACCCACACATTTACATCCCCTCACTATTTTGTGAAAAATAAAGAAGATATTAGGAAGAAAACCTGTTGAAAACCTGTAACATTAGGAAAAACAAATACTTTGGAAGTCAGTGGTTACAGGTTTCCAACATTCTTCAAAACATCTTCCTTTGTGTTCAACAGAAGAAAGAAACAGAAAGAACAGTTTCTGTGTTTTGTGTTTATCTGTGGTGGTGAATTGCATTATGGGATGTTGATCTTTATTGACATTTATTTACATTTTAGTCATTTGAAATAATAAAATGTATAAGAATAAATATCTACAGTTCGTCACCTTAGAATCATAAGGTTCAATCTGACATTTCTGCCAAAATTGAGTTATTGACATATTTTTATTAATTGACAACTTATTTACATTATAGGATGTTTTTTATAAGTTGTTTCCATTTTAAGACTTTTTATTTAAAAAACAAATGTTACACACACACTGTTTGCTATGGAGTGCAAAAACTTTAAAGCTCAATATCTCAAAATCATTCAGAACGCAGACAGAACCTTATAACTCCAAGGTGACGAGTTGTCAACACACTTAAAAAATATTTTTTGCTCGTTCAAACTACTTATTTAAAATGAGCTGAAACAAATCTTGAGATTTCAGTGGGACAACTTATTTTTTTATGTTCAATCCACATAAATGTGTTAAAGTGTTGAGTTAATTTAATCGATTTGTGTTGGGTCAACATGAATGAATTGTGTGGAACCCTGCATTTTTTACAGTGCATTTAAAGCAAATCTAAATTTTCATCAAAGGCATCCTAAAACAATACAATTAAAAATACAATTAAATAATAATAATTATAATAATAACAACAATAAATGATTCGCTTTTCTTAGGGTGCTTTCACACCTGTGAATCGATTCAGTTGTTCCGAAACAGGGATTAAAATTGTTCCATTGTTGCTCTTTGTTGTTGGTGCGGTTCGCTTTTCACACGGCAAAGTTTCTAAACGGACCAAAAGAGCTAAAACAAGTCACGTGTGAGTAAACTCTCCTCACATTGGTCAGAGTTTCACGGTTTATTTTGCAGAGTCCCGCTCAGCTGTCGGGGGTGGTTTGGTGGTGTTTGACAGGGTGCGCGCGACATGTCTGAAGAGCGAGGAGGGATGCGGTGGGGAGGGGTGATGAGAAGGGTGGGCGACGTATTTTGAGGACCGGGAGGAAGACGCACGATTTCCGGGAGATTATCACTCGTTTGCGGGCATCCGGGAGTCTCTGTGCATTTGCGGGAGACTCCCGGAACTTCCGGGAGACTTGGGATGTCTGGAATGACTCATAATCTACTCATAATTCTCTCTTCATATAGCCGTATGCCTATTACATTTCCATAAAACACTGATATAGGCGGGCTCGGATCGTATCGCTTTCTCACTACAATCGATCCGCTCCAGGGTTCGTTTCAATAGAGCCGAGACCACCTCATTCAGGCGGTCTCAGAGCGATTGCTTTGGCGCGATTCCGAGCGCGATTGCCCTGTTCACATATGCCAAACGAACCACGCTAACTGGGCAAACGCGCCAGGTTCCGGAACAAAAGTCTAGGTGTGAAAGCACCCTTAAACTCAAACCATTACAAGATATACAACAAATAAAAATGCAGAGAATTACAAGCTTGCATAAAATCCCAGTAACAAGCCAAAAGCCACACCGCAACACTTCACTTATTTTTTTTTTAAACACTCATTCTTGTCATTTTAGAAATGCTACTTTGCCTTTATCTATAATTTATTTCAGATTTATTTGAAACTTAATATTGCATTTTACAGTTATTCTCCTGAAATGTTGACTAACTGTATCTTTTCTTATACAATATACTGTTTCAAATTATTAAAAACGCAAATAAAAGTAGATTTTCCAAATGGACATGAATGAGTGTTCACTTGGATTCATTTGAGGACGACTTTGATGAACTTCAGCTCCACTTCAAATGCTGACTACATCTGTATCTGGAGAAATAAGTCTGTAAAACAACAGGAAATGTGCTGGCAGATTAATAACAGGTCTGTGTGCTGTAATTTACAACACCAACCCAGACAATATAGCACTGCAGACTATTACACATGACGATAAAAAGCCAAAATCTCATAATGCAAAATATGGAAAACTGTTCATTTGTGTATATTTCACACAATATTTATATCATGGTCACTTAAAAATACAAAGCATTTCTTTTCTTAAACCTCTAGAGCAATGTCTCTCAACCACGTTCCTGGAGGAGCAGCAGCTCTGCATATTTTCCATGTCTTCTTCACTAAACACACCTGATTCAGATCATCAGTTCATTAGCACAGACTGAAAGAGCTGTAATGGGTGTGACAGACAAGGGAGACATCCAAAACATGCAGTGCTGGTGGTCCTCCAGGAACGCGGTTGAGACACACTGTTCTAGAGCAATGTGACGACTGCTGCTTTTGTTCACCCAAAAAATGTAAATGATGTAATTTCCTCATCTTGTTTCACACCTGACTGAGTTTCTTTCTTATGTTGATCACAAAAGGAAGATATACTGAAGAGTGCTGAGAAAACAATAACAAAGAAATAAACAAATAATAATCACATTAAACTAAATAAATGAAATACAAATAAATAAAAATTATAATTTAAACAATTAATAGTACGTATAGAGTAAAAGTAAAATAAATAAGTCAAATCAATACTTAAAATATATAACCTTAAAAATAATAAAAGTAAAATCAATAAAAGGTTAAAAAAGACAAATCTATAAAATAAGAAATAAAAAAATTAATAAAGGATCAAATAAATAAAATTAATAATTTAAATAAAATAAATACAATTTAAATTAATAAAAATTTATTTAAATAAATACAATTAATAGTAAATATAGGAATAAAATAAGTAAAAATAAAATAAAATTGAATTATATAACATTTATAAAAATAAAACCACTAAAAAAAAAAAAATTAAAATCTAAAAAAGTTAAATAAATTAAAGTAATTAAATACAATTTAAATAAATGAAAATAATAATTTAAATTAATACAATTAAAAGTAGTATGTACAGAGTAAAATAATAGTAAATGAAAGTAAAATCAATAAAAGTCAAATTAATCAAAATTCAAATTAAAACATATAATATTATAAAAAATAAAATAATAAGTCAAATGAATAAAATCAATAAAAAAAATCAATAAAAAGTCAAATAAATAAAATTAATAATTTAAATAAACAGTTCAAATAAATATATTTTTTAAATAAATACAATTAAAAGTAGCAAGTAGAGTAAAATAAGAGTAAGAAATAGTAAAATTCAAATTAATACATTTAAAATAAATAAAACTAAAATATATAACATTTAAAACAATTAATTTAATAAAAGTAAATAATAAGTTAAAAACAATTAATAAAAGGTCAAATAAAATTAATCATTTAAATAAAAACAAACAAATTTAAATTATTAAAAATTATAAATGTAAATAAATACAATTACTAGTAAGAGTAAAATAATTGTAAGTAAAAGTCAAATAAATAAAATCCAGAAGTCAAATAATAAATTTAAAATAAATCAAAAAATATATATAACATTGATAAAGAAAGTTTATAAAACGTAAAATTAATAAAATCAATAAAAGGTCAAATTAATAGGAATTATATAATTAAATAAATACAATTGAAATTAATAAAAATAATAATTTAAATGAATACAAATAATAGTAAGTAGTAGATATAGAGTAAAATAATAGCAAGTAAAATCAAATCAGTAAAAGTCAAATTAATACATTTTAAATAAATAAATTTAAAACATAAGATCAAAAAATAAATGAATAAAAAGGTTAAATAAATCAATAATCGTTCTCTGCTGCTCTGTAAGTGAATGGCAGCTTCCTCCAGAGCATTCTCTTGAGTTTTGTGTTGAACTGAAGACAGAAACTGAACTTCAGGCTCAGTCCAGTCCAGCGAGGGAGACGTCTTTAACTGCTCATCTGAATGATCCTTTAAGGAGGCTGTAATCCAGTGTGTGTGTCTTTATCTCCGTCAAAGCAGAGCAGCTCCGACGGATTAAAACACAAAGCCACATTTCAGCTATTATATCCTTTAAGATTCTCCACACACACACACATGCGCGCGCATGCTTCACTGGGGACAGAAACACACTGCTGTATTGTAATCGGATCCCTGATTATTATTAAAGCCTGTCCTTTACTTGTGACAGAAGTGTAATCTTCGTGTGTTCTGGGACGGAGCAAAATCCTCCATTATTACAGGATGATGATGATGATGATGTCCTGCTGCTGAAGATTCAGATGGGACGCGTGAACAGACCAGCGCTTCACACCAACAACACACAAAGACATCTCAACAACAACACAAACACTTCTCTGATCACAGCTACACTATCACTCTTTTACAGCCCACAAACAATCAGATGGAGACACACACACACACTCATAATAATAATGCCTACACACACACACACCATCATCAAAATCATAATTCTTACACACACACCCTCCTCAACATCCGCAAAATGCTTACACACACACACACACACACACCATCATCATAATAATGCTCACAAACACACACAAAATCATCATGTTTACACACACACACTAACAAAAACACAGAGAAAAACAGATGCACACACACAAAAACCCACACATAGACACAAACAGACACTCTCGCACGCACATACCCCCCACACACACACAGACAGAACACACACAGAGACAATTTTGACTTTGTCTTAATTCATATAATGTATTTTTGTCCATTTCTACACACACACACACACACACACACACACACACACACACACACACACACACACACACCTGTGCAACAGAAGCCAGTGTGTCACCTTTACACCAGACAATCACTTTCTCCAGACAGACATGAAAGAGTCCCAAAGCATCGCCTGCAACCTTTATCACACTTTAACATGACACACACTAGATCTCATAGTTGTGAGATGACGGGCGTATAACTCCAGGAGAGCAGTTTCAGCGACGCACACTAAAGTCATGAAACAGCATCAGATCACTTTATTTTAGGGTTCAATTGATGCTATGAATAAAGCACTGACGGACTTCTGCATCAGCACAGCACTCATGAGCTGATCAGTCACTGTCAGGAGGGCAGTAGCTGGGTTTAGCTGTTGATTAGGGGTGTAGAAGATCAGACTATTATGACATCAGGAGTTTGGGGGCAGGTATGTTTACAGTCACGAGGAATTCATTTTCATGACAAAAGTTTCCACAGTGTAACAGAATGACTGCAACAGGACACACATAGATAATAATAATAATAATAATAATAATAATAATATTAATAAATGAGTATTAAAAATTAAAATAATAATAATAATAAATGAGTATTTAAAATAATAATAATAATAATAATAATAATAATGAGTATTACAAATAAAATAATAATAATATTAATAATAATAATAATAATAATAATAATGAGTATTAAAAATAAAATATTAATAAATGAGTAATAAAAAATAAAATAATAATAATAATAATAATATTAATAATAATGAGTATTAAAAAATAAAATAATAAAATAATAATAATAATAATAATAATAATGAGTATTAAAAATAAAATAATAATAATAATAATAATAATAAATGAGTATTAAACATAAAATAATAATAATAATAATAATAATAATGCGTATTAAAAATATAATAATAATAATAATAATAATAATAATAATAATAATAATAATAATGAGTATTACAAATAAAATAATAATAATATTAATAATAATAATAAATGAGTATTAAAAAATAAAATAATAATTATAATAATAATAAATGAGTAATAAAAAATAAAATAATAATTATAATAATAATAAATGAGTAATAAAAAATAAAATAATAATAATAATAATAATATTAAATGAGTATTATAAAATAAAATAATAATAATAATAATAATAATAATAATAATAATAATAATAATAACAACAACAACAACAACATTTAATATAATACTACTACTACTACTAATAATAATAATAATAAAAATAACAAATAATGATTGCATTTAAAATAATAATAGTAATAAAGATAAGAAATAAAAGATAATAATAAGAAGAAATAAAATGATAATAAATGAATGATAAGAACAATAACACTAAATACTAATAATAAAATAAAAAATAAACAACAACAACAATAAAATATTAATGATAATAAAAAACAACAACACAAATCTTATACAAGTCAACGCAGACAAAATAATACAAATAAAATGTATAGAAATCTTGAACCACTGATGAAAATGACACGATGCATTATTATAAGAGACACTCTGTCACATTTAGCAGACTCTCTGTCATGCTGATCAGTGTTATTACAGCATTATTACAGTCATCGCCACTATATGGAGTTATTAATAACCCTTCCAGCAGACTGACTGATCAGTTCACGCTCTTTGATTTAATCAAATCAAATCACTTTTATTGTCACATCATCAGCAGCACGTGTGCTATGATGAGTAAATAGCTTAGGTGCTGGCTCCAGACAGTGCGAAATACAGACAGTGCAAATACAACCACATACTCCCAAAACAAGACAATGTCAAATTGGCAATGTTGACACTCAAATCGCATATTTATCATTATTCATTCATCACCATTTGCATAAAGTATGAGTCCATCAAGGCATCAAATATACTTAAAGACACAGTACAGTCAAAACCAGTCAATTCTATCAGCATAAACTCTTGCTTCAAACCCATTATTGTTTATCTCTTCAGTTGACTACTGAATGTTTCCCAGTACTGGGTTGCGGCTGGAAGGGCATCCGCTGGGTAAAACATATGCAGGAATAGTTGGCGGTTCATTCCGCTGTGGCGATCCCTGATAAATATGGGACTAAGATGAAGGAAAATGAATAAATAAATGAATAAATGAATACTGAATTTATGCAAATATATAGATATACTGGCAGCACAATGGTGCAGTGGGTAGCACAATCGCCTCACAGCAAGAAGGTCGCTAGTTCGAGCCTCGGCTGGGCCAGTTGGTGTTTCTGTGTGGAGTTTGCATGTTCTCCCCGTGTTGGTGTGGGTTTCCTCCGGGTGCTCCGGTTTCCCCCACAGTCCAAACATATGCGCTATAGGGGAATTGATCAACTAAATTGGCCGCAGTGTATGAGTGTGTGCAAGAGTGTATGGGTGTTTCCCAGTGTTGGGTTGCAGCTGGAAGGGCAACAGCTGCATAAAACATGTGCTGGATAAGCTGGCGGTTCATTCCGCTGTAGTGACCCCAAATAATAAAGGGACTAAGCAGAAAAGAAAATGAATGAATATAGATATACTATAATATACATTTTGGGTCCTACTATTAGAGTCAATGGCTATTTCCCCCCAGCATTCTTCAGTATATCTTGCTTTGTGTTTACTACAGTTTATCTACTTGATCTCTATAAATAAATAAACTGAAAATGGCAGTTTAGATCAATTTGAGTCCCAGTAAATGGAGGTAAATGTTCATTTTTGGTGAACTGTCCCTTTAAAAGAAGAGGAGTCAATTGATTACTGTTTTTTAAGTAACACTTTAGTTTAAGTAACAGTTCACACCATTTACCACTGGCTCATTTCCTGACCTAACCCTAACCCTAACCTTAACCCTATTAAGACATGAAGTGTTTATTAGCACTAATAAAGTGTGATCTTATTCTGCATCTCTAATCAACACCTAAACACAAATACTGCATTACTAACTATTAATAAGCAGATAATTAGTAGTTGATTGGGCTAAAAGTCTTAGTTGATGGTTTGTTAATAGCGTGAATCATACAATAAAAACTCTTTCTGCAATGATGAATTTAAATATTATTATAATATTATTACTTGTAGATATGATTTCTTTTACTGCATGCTGTACTTTGTATTAAAGAACAGTGAAAGATTAAGAATAAATGAATCTTCATAAAGATATGCAGCAGCACATTGAGATCAACACTGATAAATATCTGAATATTGTCATTTGTTAATGATTATGAAGACTGAAGTAATAATGCTGAACCAATAAATAATATTGAAGCTAACTGTTGTCCCCAGCATTCTTCAGAATATCCTGTTTTGAAGCAAGAAACTCGAGTAAATGAAGAAATGTGTGTGTGAACTGACCCTTTAACGCTCCTGTTGACTTACAGACGTCATTTTAACAGCAGAAAAATAAACTGCACTACACTAAATGTTTTTTTCATCTTGAAGTTTGCTTCTAAAATGAGCTCAACATTAGACTAAATAATGGTCTATTTTCATGAAGGGTGGGCAGATTTAGGGCACAACGGTTATCCTTCAGGTTAATTTTGTGCTATAAAAACATTGTTTATTACAAAGCCTACTGACACACACACCCCATCACGCTACAACAACAACAACAACAACAACAACAACAACCAAAGCCCCCATAACACACACACACACACTCACACCACAAGAACACACACACGCTCACACCACAAGAACACACACAAACACCACCACAACAACAAGAACACACATACACAAGAATCTGAACTCTTTCCACTTCTGCAGGTGCTTTCATGGTGATAAAGCACAGCCTTTACTGTAGTGACTGCTGAAACACTGCTGAAGTACTGCACACTGATGAGGGAATAACCTGCACATTCACAGAGTTTGTGATGAAGATCATGCTGAATACAGCGGGGGAAATAAGTATTCAACACGTCGCCATTTTTCTCAGAAAACATATGGAGAATGAAGCCTCATGTGTTGCTCAGGTGTGAGTTTCTCACAGACTTCAACAGAGAGTCTAAATCTTGATGATTCTGTAGGTCTCGTCTATCAGATCTGAGCTTTATTTTGTGTTTTCTATTCAAGTCAGGTGAATGGCTAGGCCATTCTACAGCTTGATTTTCTTTCTCTGAAAGCATCTGAGAGTCTCCTCGGCTGTTTTGGATCATTGTCTTGCTGAAATGTCCACCCTGGTTTGATCTTCATCCTCCTGCTAATGAAGCAGCTGATATTCATTTACACTGAGGAAGGGCAGAGGGTTGCTGAAGAACTACTGAGAGATTTCAGCTGCTGTCTGGGCTTTCACTGCACAAATACACCTCCCTTTCTTCATGTGTTCAATACTTTTCCCTGTGTCATTTAATTTTATTACACACAACTTCATTTAATTAGATTTGTTTTCTTTGCATTTATGGATTTCTTTGGTTATTACCAACATTCGGTGAACATCTTAAGTCACTGGCACCTTTAGAAATATGTTTTCTGAGAAAAATGATGACGTGTTCAATATTTATTTCCCTCACTATATATATATATATTTACAGGATTAAAATTTAATTGATCTGCTTTATATCAGAGGTTTAATGAAGGCAGGCAAATCTGACCCAAAGGATGTAATAGCGTATACTGAATACTAAGGGCGTACTCACACTATGTAAAGTTGAAGTCAGATTTTAATTAAATTTTCTTTCTTTTTTTAAATATTTCCCAAATGATGTTTAACAGAGCAAGGAAATTTTCACAGTATGTCTGATAATGTTTTTTTCTTCTGGAGAAAGTCTTATTTGTTTTATTTCGGCTAGAATAAAAGCAGTTTTAAATTTTTTAAAACCCATTTTAAGGTCAATATTATTAGCCCCTTTAAGCTATATATTTTTTCATTAGTCTACAGAACAAACCATCATTATACAATAACTTGCCTAATTACCCTAACCTGCCTAGTTACCCTAATTAACCTAGTTAAGCCTTTAAATGTCACTTTAAGCTGTATAGAAGTGTCTTGAAGAATATCTAGTCTAATATTATTTACTGTCATCATGACAAAGAGAAAATAAATCAGTTATTAGGGATGAGTTAATAAAACTATTATGTGCAAAACTTTGCTCTCCGTTAAACAGAAAATGGGGAAAAAAATAAACAGGGGGGCTAATAATTTATATATAAATAAACAGGGGGGCTAATAATTCTGACTTCAACTGTATATATTTATATATATATTTACAGGATTGAAATTTAATTGATCTGCTTTATATCAGAGGTTTAATGAAGGCAGCTCAATCTGACCCAAAGGATGTAATAGCGTATACTGAATACTAAGTCAACACAAACACAAAGGTTAAGTCCTTAATCCAAGAAATCCCTCAGCTTGAAGGTTAAGGGGACCCTTAGTAATACTTGGGTTGCAAGAACAAAACCCTAAGGGTCAACTTGAGGAATTTAAGGCTGTCTTTAAGTATCTCTCCTTAATGATCAAGTGTTCCCTTAACCATTGCTACAAAAAGCCCTTAGTAGTCATTTCCCCTTAACAAATACAAGGGATCAAAACAGCTCGCTTAAATGACACTCAAAATGCAAACGTTCCCAGCCAAATGAAGAGGATTTAGATAAAAGACTTGCATGACTAAAAACAAACTGAAATAATTTAATAAAACCATTTCATGAACAAGCGAATATACACAGTGCATCGATGGCACGTCTGCGCAAGAGTGCATCCGTATGTAATTGCAGGCTCTGCATGATCCCAGCTCAGTTTTAGAGCTCCTCCATATGTAATCAACTCGATAAGAGAACGTCTCCAATCGATTAACAGAAAGAAAACGGCACAGATGATGTGTATAGCAGAGTTATTGCAAGACTCATTAGAATCTGTTTGTGTAACTACAGCAATCACGGCTCCTGTTGCCGTATGTCTCCAGATACTACAGTGAAGCGCTTAGAAAAGACACTCAGGTAAGGGTGATGTTCACTTTACTTTAGGTCACATTCATGCCATTTACTACTGGCTTATTATTAATATACTGACTGTTCATTAGTAATTATAAAGTATGATCTTATTCTGCATGCCTAATCCTACCCAACACCTAAACCCAACCTTACTAAATATTAATAAGCTGCTAATGAGTAGCTGATGAAGCTAGCAGTGTTAGTTAAAGGTTTGTTAATTGTGAGCTAAACTAAAGTGTTACCGGAGTTTGCTCCCACACCTCAGGGCTTTCTTCCTCCACCCTAAATTAAATTTCTGAAGGGCTTTGATGCAAGCGGGCACAGAGATCTACACAGCAGCTCTACACAGACAGCAGAAAGTGTGTGAAAGTGTGCTGTAAGGGTTAACGGATCTGAAGCGGTGTGAAGGGACTCTCCGCGGCGTCGCTCTGTCCTGTTTTCACTCGTAGCCCAGCGATTGTCAGTGTGGACGATACTGAACACAAGCCTTTCATAATAATGTTCAAATGAATGATGAGGAACTTACAGATGGAGAGACGGGTCCGTTGGGCAGATACGGCTCCGGCAGCATCAGGAACGGGTATCCGGAGTACGGCGCTTTATACATTCCTCCATCGTGATGTTTGGGCACTGCAACACACAAACACAACACAGTAAACCTCACAAACACAACACAATATATAGCACAAACAACACAAACACAACACAATAAACCTCACAAACACAATACAGTATACAGCACAAACAACACAATATACAGCACAAACCACACAAACACAACACAATAAACCTCACAAACATAATATGATATTCAGCACAAACACAACCACACAAATGCAACACAGTAGACCTCACAAATACAACACAACAACCCTCACAAACGCAATACAATATACAGCACAAACACCACAACACAATAAACCTCACAAAAGCAACACAATATACCACACAAACACAACATAATAAACCTCACAAACACAATATGATATACAGCACAAACAACCACACAAATGCAACACAATAAACCTCATAAACACAACATAATAAACCTCACAAACAACACAAACCTCACAAACAATACATAATAAACCTCACAAACACAATAATATACAGCACAAACACAACAACCACACAATTGCAACACAATAAACCTCACAAACACAACATAATATACAGCACAAACACAACACACCTCACAAAACGCAATACAAATCTCACAAAAACAACACGATAAACCTCACAAAAACAATATGATATACAGCACAAACACAACAACCACACAAATACAAAACAACTCAATACACCACACAAACACAACACAATAAACCTCACAAACGCTACACAGTATAGCTCACAAACACAACATACCTCAGAAGTACAACACAACAAACCTCAAAAACCCAACACAATAAACCACACAAACACAACACTCACCTCACAAACGCTACACAATATACAGCACAAACACAATAAACCACACAAACATAATATGATATACAGCACAAACACAACCACACAAATGCAACAATAAACCTCAAACACAACACAATAAACCACACAAACACAACATAACAACCTCACAAAAACGATATATATACAAAACAACTCAATACACCTCACAAATGCAAGACAATATAGCTCAAACACAACATACCCCACAAGTACAACACAACGAACCACACCAACACAATAAACCACACAAACACAACACAATAAACCACACAAACACAACACAATAAACCACACAAACACAACACAATAAACCACACAAACACAACACAATAAACCACACAAACACAACACAAAACTCACAAACACAACACAATAAACCACACAAACACAACACAACTCACAAACAACCCACCTCAAACAACACAATAAAGCTCACAAACACAACACACCTCAAACACCACGATAAAGCTGACACACAACACACCTCACAATCACAACACACCTCACAAACACAACACACCTCATCTTTCTCCTGCTTTTAGTGATCTCTCTTGATTGTTTTACACTCAAAAATCATTTGTTGTTGTTGTTGTTTGTGCTCAAACCACTTATCTAAAATGATCTGAAACAGCACCATTCTGGAGATTTTGTTGAGAAAGTTAATTGTTTTAAGTTCAGTCCGCTTACAGTTGTGAAAACGACTAAGTTAACTCAATTCCTGCATGTTGTCCCAACACAAACTGATTAACTTAACGTAACAAATTGAAGTAAATTAAACATAAAACAACTGAGTTCCCCCCCCAAAAAAATCTCCAGAATTTAGCTATACATATATACACACTTTACACTGCACTAAATGCTTTTCTAGTGTAGTTTTCCTCTTATTTTTAGTTCAAATATCTAACATTTCCATTTTCTAGACAAGCATAATATAGTGCTGTTTTCAGAGAAGCGTTCTTCTTTGAAATGAGCGAAATAATCTGCAAACGGGGGAAAGCAGTGTTATTTCAAAAGGAAAACAAGACTATTTATCTTTTTATTTAAAGAAAACTCACATCATTTTGACTCATTATTTCTGAGAACAAGACCATATTTTCTGCTTGTCTAGAAAACTCTTTTCATGATTTAAGAATGTTTAGATATTTGGAGTAGAAACAAGACAAAAACTCTCGGTAAGAAAGGCATTATTTTATTGAACACACTTCATTGAGCATGTCTTATACACATACAGACATCAGCTTTTCGGAGAGATATTATATATGCACTGTATATCCGCAGGCTTACTCTGTTTATATACACTGTCTAACCGAACACAACTCTTCACTTTTCTGATTTTGACTATAGTGTTGTAGTAATGTGCAGTCTTTGTAAATCTGCTTTGGAATGATAATGATTATGAAGCGTGCTATATTGAACTGAATATTGTCAATCACGGATCCACTTCAGAAGCGGTTTCTGTTCTACTAGCGGAAATGCATCCAATAGAGATTTAAAAAAAGAAAGAGGCCAGATTTAAAGATGATGTACATGTAAATTCTGTCATCATTTACTCTTGTTCAAAACCTGTTTGAGTTTCTGTCCTCTGGTGAACACAAAGGAAGATATTTTGAAGAATGCTGAAGGGAAAAACTGTATTTTCTGTTCCTACTATTGAAGTGAAGGACTGTTTCTTCCAGCATTCTTCAGAATATCTTCTTTTGTGTTTAACAGAAGAAAGGAACGTATAAAAGTGTCCTTTAGAAACACCTGAGAGTGAGCGGATGAGGAGGAAATGTGGATTTTATGGGTGAACTGTCTCTTTAAATGAAGCAGATTTCAGGTTTTCCCCCAAAAAAGTCCATCAGTTACATTTCAGACCAGAACAAAAAGTTTTTAATTTTCCCCCAATTAAACGTCTATAACCCCACAGACTTGAGGACACGCTCCAATACACTCTAATACACCTGCTCTGACCCAACGCTGGTTAAAAACTACACTTTAAACACACTTTTTAACCCAACTAATACACTAAACAAAAACACCTGAGTTGTTTTTACCCAATGCTGGTTAAAAACTACACTTTAATTATATTTTTTAACCCAACTGATACACTAAACAAAAACACCTGGGTTGTTTTTATCCAATGCTGGTTAAAAACTACACTTTAATTATACTTTTTAACCCAACTGATACACTAAACAAAAACACCTGGGTTGTTTTTATCCAATGCTGGTTAAAAACTACACTTTATATACACATTTTAACCCAACTAATACACAAAACAAAAACACCTGGGTTATTTTTTATCCAATTTTAGTTAAAAACTACACTTTATATACACATTTTAACCCAACTAATACACAAAACAAAAACACCTGGGTTATTTTTTATCCAATTTTAGTTAAAAACTACACTTTATATACACATTTTAACCCAACTAATACACAAAACAAAAACACCTGGGTTATTTTTTATCCAATTTTAGTTAAAAACTACACTTTATATACACATTTTAACCCAACTAATACACAAAACAAAAACACCTGGGTTATTTTTTTATCCAATTTTAGTTAAAAACTACACTTTAAATACACCTTTAACCCAATTAAAACACTTAGAAACACCTGGGTTGTTTTTATCCAATGCTGGTTAAAAACTACACTTTATATACACTTTTTAACCCAACTAATACACTAAACAAAAACACCCGAGTTGTTTTACCCAACACTGGTTAAAAACTACATTTTAAACACACAATTTAACCCAATTAATAAACAAAAAAAAACACCTGGGTTGTTTTTACCCAATACTGGTTAAAAACTAAATCTTAAATACACATTTTAACCCAACTAATACACAAAGCAAAAATAACTGGGTTGTTTTTACCCAACACTGGTTAAAATGTACATTTTAACTACACCTTTTAAACCTAAAAGTTAAGTTTGTGTTCCCAGAGATGGGTTGCGGCTGGAAGGGCATCCGCTGCGTAAAATCGTGCTGGATAAGTTGGCGGTTCATTCCGCTGTGGCGACCCCGCAAGGGACAAAGCCGACAAGAAAATGAATGAATGAATGAAGTTAAGTTTGTTCATACTTGACTAAAACAACCCAGCATGTTTCAGTGAATGACTTTAAATAAGGCTAGACAGATATGAAAACCGATATATAAAAGCTTTATAGACCGCTGCACGCTGCCAGCTTCAGTACACTTCTGAGGGCTACTCCGGCTCCAAACTGAAGTAAACTAAACAAAGCAAAGCAAAACCACAGGCACTGATTTGTGTAAACAAGGACACACACACACACACACACACACACACACACACACACACACACACACACACACACTAAAGGTAGCGCAGATTTTAAAGCACACAAAAATCTCTAAAATCTCCTAATGACAACAACATGATGCGTGATTTGTGTGGCACACTTAAGGGGTCAGTTCACACAGAAATGAACAGTTACTCACCATTTACTCTCCCTTAAGTGTTTCTAAACCTTTAGGAGTTTATTTTTCTTCAATTGAACACAAAAGAAGATATTTTGAAGAATGCTGAAAAACTGTAACCATTGACTTGCATCATAGGAAAACAAATACTGAGGAAGTCAACAGTTACAGGGTTCCAACATTCTTCAAAGTATCTCCTTTTGTGTTTAACAGAATAAAGAAACTTGTACAGGTTTAGAACAAGCGAAGGATGAGTTAAGGTGACAATTTTCATTTTTGGGTGAGCAGTGCTTTTCAGGTGTGTGTGTGTGTGTGTGTGTGTATGTGTGTGTGTGTGTGTGTGTGTGTCACTCACAGTCGTCCAGATGTTCTCGTTTATCGCTGTAGATTCTGTGCTCGTCCTGCTGTCCTCTTCTGATCACCTGTTCATCACAAACACACTTTTTAAAAAAATCACACACACACACACACACACACACACACACACACACACACACTTACTTTCTCTCTCATGTACACACACAATCACTCCTACACAGACTCACAAACACACAAGTATACACACAAGTGTATATATTTTTTCTATCACACACACACTTTCACAAACACACTCTCTCACACACACTGACACACTCACAAACACAGACAAGCACAGACTCACACAGGAACGCACACACTCACAAACACACTATAGGACAGACTAACACACACACACTCACAAACACACTCGCATACACACACTCTCTCTCACACACACACAAACACACACTTACACGTAGATAAACACACACAAACACACACAGACAAACTCACAAACACACTCGCATTAACATACACTCTCTCACACACAGACTCACACATACTCTCTCACACACTAAAACACTCACAAACTCACACACACATACGCTCTCATACACACACACACAGACAGAGATAGACATAATTTCTCTCACACACAAACACACACACACTCTCTCTCTCACTCACACACACACACACACACACACACTCTGAGACTCACGGCGGGGCTCTGGCTGATCTCGGTCTCGCTGACCAGTGATGATTTGAGGTCGGCCAGGTCGCTCTCCGTGAACGCGCTCTCCCGGATCTTCTCCTCGTGATCTCCTTCATCTTTAAACGCGATCATCTCGTCGTTCGCGCCGAGGTCGTCGCCTCCTCCGCCGTTCAGCTGCGGCATGATCCTAACTTTCTCAAGACGTCTTTTCGGTGCTGCTCGTGCCCGTTCGGCGCGCTCACATCAGCGTCTGAGCCTCGCGCGCGCGGAGAAAACTTCTTTATGCGGAGCCTCAAACTAACAAACAGTCGCGCTTTAGAAGTGCGGAGATCAAAGGCGCCGACGCGTGATTGACAGCTGAGATGAGCCGAGGGGGGGTCCGCTCTTAAAGGCGCAGGACGCAATAATTACGCGGAGAAACTAGAACATTAGGAACTATAATATCCCTAAATTAGCAGTTTTGCGTATTTTGGGATACATGATTTTACTTTTCCCTGTTTGTTTATGCTTTTGAATTGCATTATGATAGCTTGATGTTTCTTTTAATAACTTTTAACACTGGAGAAAGAAAAAACCATTAGAAACTAGCCTGTTATATCCCCAAATTAGCAGTTTTCCGTATTCTGTGCTTCATGTTTTTTTTTGTTTCTGCTTCTGAATTGCATTATGAGACCTTGAGCTTCCTTCTAATAATTTTTAACCTCGATAAGCTCTTAAAATGGACTTTTTTTGAACATTAGTAATAGTTTGCAGTGATCTGGGTTGGTGTATATTATGGTACAAGTAACCTTGTAATAAACTGCCAGTGACTTCTCTATTGTTTGCTTTATATTATTTTATTATCATCATTATCATCATTATATTATATTATTTCAAACTACTGTTATCTCCAGTGTTATATTTTTTGGAGGAAGATCGAGGTCCTGTAATGCAGTTCAACAGCAGAAATAAACAACATGAAGCACACAATACAGAAAACTGCTAGTTTAGGGATATTGTAGATTGTAATGTTGTTCTTCGTCCAGAGATGTCATGTTTTTATGATGTTATTTCTGCTTTTGAGTTGCATTATAGGACATTGATCATTTTATTAATAACTTTTAACCTTGAAAAGCTCTAAAAAGTGTCTTTAATTGTCATGTGTGATAGTTTGCAGTGCTATATTGTCTGTGTTGGTGTTGTATATTACGCTACACAAACCTTGTAATAAACTGCAGCACATTTTCTGACTTATTTCTCTCTATATTATTTTTTTTATACATTATATTATTAAAAAAAACTACTATTATCTCCAGTGTTATATTTTTTGGAGGAAGATCGAGGTCCTGTAATGCAGTTCAACAGCAGAAATAAACAACATGAAGCACACAATACAGAAAACTGCTAGTTTAGGGATATTGTAGATTGTAATGTTGTTCTTCCTTCAGAGATTTCATGTTTTTATGATGTTATTTCTGCTTTTGAGTTGCATTATAGGACATTGATCGTTCTATTAATAACTTTGTATCCTTGAAAAGCTCTAAAAAGTCTCTATTATTGTCATGTGTGATAGTGTGCAGTGCTATATTGTGTGTGTTGGTGTTGTATATTACGCTACAGAAACCTAAACTGTAATAAACTGCAGCACATTTACTGCTATTTTACAGACTCAATTCTCTAGATATTATTTATTATACATTATATTATTATTCCAAACTACTAAAATGTCAATAAAAGTCACTTTATATATAATTTCCTATAATTAAAAGTGGACAGAGCAGAGATCAACATCCCATAATGCAATTCACAACTGCAAATAAACACTTGTGAATCACAAAATTCAGAAACGGGTGATGAACAGATATTTTTTACAGTGCATCTGAGAAAACTCACAGAACAAAACCCACAAACACACAGGCAGAAGCGTGTAGAGTTATTAATGATCAAATAAAGCTTTGTGAAATAACTTTTAAAAGTTCAAGCTACTTTAAGTGTGTTTAATGTTAAAAAAAGTGAATTCCTTCATCTTTTACTCATCCTTTACTTGTTTAAAACCTTTATCAGTTTCTTTCTTCTGTTGAAAACAAAAGAAGATATTTTGAAGAATGTTGGAGACCTGTAACCATTGACTTCCATTGTGTTTTCTACTATGTGAGTGAATGGTTTCAGGTTTTCAGCATTCTTCTAAATATCTTCTTTTGTGTTCAACAGAAGAAAGAAACTCATAAAGGTTTTAAACAAGTAAAGGATGAATAGTTGGTAGATGTTAATTTTTTAAATGGGTTAAATAAGGTTTTAATTTAAATCAATTTTAAGGCAATCAGGAATTGTCAATAATAGTAACTAGTTATTAAAACACTAATTATGTGGTCAGTAAGTCATGATGCTAATTATAACCTGTTAACTAAGTTAATCATGTTTCTAACTTACATCTTTGAAGTTATACTGTACAAACGAGCTGTTTTCAAGTCAGTTTAATGCAATTTAAGTTGAAATGACTCATAAAGTTAATTTGACTCAACTTAAACATTTCAGTGGAGGTTATTTCTTTAGAGAAGACTCCGTGTGAGCGTGTCTGTGAGTGTGTGTGTATGTGAGCATTTCTGTGAGTGTGTGTCTGTGTGAGAGAGTGTGTGAGTGTGTGTCTGTGTGTGAGAAGAAACAGAAAGAGATTCAGTGTTGTTGATGTTTTCAGTCGACTTCATCAGCTCTGCGTGCGTGTTCATGAAGTCCACAAAATCAACTCATATTGTGTGTGTGTGTGTGTGTGTGTGTGTTTTATTTTGTTTACTTGAAATGACAGCATTTGTAATTTGACACCTAATTAATTATACACTGTAAAAAATATTAGTTGACTTGACTTAAAAAGGTGAGTAAAGCTGTTGCCTTAATATGATTAAATAAATGAACTGTGTGTAAAGTCATAAAAGTTAAGTTAAATCAACTTAAAAATTCCAAGTCACAACACTTTAAAAATGGTTATTTCAACCCACACTGGGTAAATAACCCAAACATTGGGTTAAACTGTAAAAAAATGCAGGGTTCCACACAATTCATTCATGTTGACCCAACACAAATTGATTAAGTTAACTTAACACTTTTAACAAATTTATGTGAATTGAACATAAAAAATTAAGTTGTCCCAATGAAATCTCAAGAATTGTGTTGATTCAGCTCATTTTAAATAAGTAGTTAAATAAGTTATTTTTTTGAGTGTTGATCCTATTAATTTAATAATAATAATAATAATAATAATAATAATAATAATAATAATAATAATAATAATAATAATAATAATAATAATAATAATAATAATAAAGACAGTAGTTGGGTTAGTCCCTATTACATCCATAATTGGGTTGTAATAACCCATAATATTTTCTAGAGTTTAAATAATGTTTTTTTACACTCTAAAAAATTTAATTCAACACAAACTGGGTCAAATATGGACTAACCCAAACATTGGGTTAAATTTGATCCCATTAATTTAATCTAAAACAACTAACCCAGTAGTTGGGTTAGTTCCTATTACACTCATATTTGGGTTAAAATAGCCCATAATAATTTCTAGAGTTTAAATAATGATTTTTTACACTCTAAAAAAAATATTAATTCCACCCAAACTGGGTCAAATATTTTATTATTATAAATTTGAGTATATAACACCTTAAGCAAACAAATTATTTCAAGCCAATTTTTGGTAAATATGGTTTAAATAACTGCTGGGTTAATTGTTCAAATTCAGACAAATTAGATGTATAGGAGACTTAAAGGAGGAATTTGGACTCTTATTTTGTCAGATATACACAAATTTAAAATATTCAAATTACATTTATAGGACCAGATTTAACCCAGCAATCTGTTTGTCCATATTTTACCTAGAGTTTGGGTTAAATAATCCACTTTAAAATAATCAGTTTCTCTGTATTTACAATTTATAGTAATGATTTTGCATAACACATATGTTTTATTAAGTTTGCAAACTATTCATGACATTTGTTCAAATGATAAAACAAAGCTTGTGAAATGGAGCATTTTCTTTAGCATTTTAACAATAACAGTTGCATGTTCTCAGACATGTTTATGTTCATGTTTAGACTGTTTTAACTTCAGAAGAGTTGAAGAAACAGTTCAGAAATAGCTGAAAGTTCTGTCATCATTTATTATTCTTCAGTTTTTGCAAACCAGTTTGAGTTTCTTTCTTCAGCTGAACACAAATCAAATGAAGATGTAAAGAAGACAACTAGAAAGCATGTAGTATTTTCTTTTCCTGTTATAGTTAAAATAAAATAAAACTTTCTTTTGTGTCCAGCAGAACTAAATACTGTAAGATATGCAATGAGCAATGAGAGAAAATGAACTGTCTCTTTAAGAAATCAACATTTGTTGGAGTAAACTTGATATTAAATCTCAGTAAATGAGAGCATTAATCATTCTGATCAATTGTTATTCTTTTGCAATTAAAAATGCTTTAAAATACAATATTTCTGTTTGGTATTTGGAAGAAATGAGATCAAACTTTTCTACACAAACACATTTTACTCAAACCCAAACCTAAATAATCCAGTAAATCCACACTCTACATTACATTAAACCAACACTGGGTCAAACATGGACAAACCCAACATTAGCTGAATTTTTAGATTACATTTAAATCTTAAAGCTGCTGGGTTTGTCCATATTTGACCCAACAATTGTTAAAAAGACATTTTTCTATATAGTGCAGAGAAACTATTTTACCCTCTCTTCCTCTCTCTGTGCATAAATAATAGCATATAAATATACAGAGTTGTGTGTAAAGTTTGCTCCATACTGTCATTTTATAATACAATAAATCTGACATCAACATTTATTAATACTTTGTTAGAAAGCACACACAGATCATTAATCAATCCGCCTGTTCTCCTGCACGACTTTACTCTTCATCTTCCACTCCAGTCTTGAGTTTTAATTGAGAAAAGTAATGACGCCTCGCCATGCTGCGCAGTAATATCTGAGCACATTTACTGTCGTCAACTACAGCTGGGAGTTAGAATTAAATACAAACACTAAATCTGCCTGGTATTTGCATAAGGCTGCATATTTATACAATATCTTCCATGCATATTAATAAATGGATTAAAAATGTCCCTTTTAATGCATGCAAATCTAAATTATAAATGAGAGCTTGTTTATTTGCCTTGATTAAATATAGACAGCTGCTTTTGATGGAAGCACTTTTTCCAGATGATTTCTCAGTGTTTCGGATGCTGCAGACGGACAGATTGAGTTTGACTCTGAATAAATCAAGCTGCTGTATTATACTGTGCTCCATTTATCTGGGCTCTTTATCTGTAGCGCTAGTTTTCTGCACAGACGCATGTGTGTGTGTGTGTGTGTATGTGTGTGACTTCAGATGTCAAAGAGAGAGTGTGTGTGCGCGAGTGTGTAATTTACCGTTTTCTAAGCCATGGGACAGGAAGTGTGAAGATAATACACACATACACACAGAGTACACACACACACACACACACACACACGGCAAACCTGCTGCATTTTGCTGGCTTTCACAAATATGAATTAACTGAATGTTTCTCTTTTTTTTCCGACACACTATAAAGTTTTTGAGCTATACAGTAAAGTGTATTATACTGTATATTTACACCTCTTTGTTAATGAATGCTGCAGCATGCTGTAGTGTTGACTATAGACTACTGATAAACTCTCTATATTACATAAATACTGTAGTATACTTTAGTTTTTACTACAATAAACTGTGCTGAATTGTAGTATAATATATTGTTGTAGAAAACCACAGTGCTGGGTCGTTTGTTTTTATTAGAATAGTTCTTGTGTTACCGTAGCAACTATAGAATCACCACAACATATTAAATACTATAGCTGTGTTACCATAGCAACTAAAGAATCACCGCAACAGATCAATTACTGCAGTTGTTGTGTTACCATAGCAACTGTAGAATCACCACAGCAGATTAAATACTATAGCTGTGTTACCATAGCAACTGTAGAATCACCACAACAGATCAATTACTGTAGTCGCCGTGTTACCATAGCAACTGTAGAATCATTACAACATATTAATTACTATTGCTGTGTTACCATAGCAACTGTAGAATCACCACAACATATTAATTACTATAGCTGTGTTACCATAGCAACTGTAGAATCACCACAACAGATCAATTACTATAGTCGTCGTGTTACCATAGCAACTGTAGAATCACCACAACAGATTAATTACTATAGCTGTGTTACCATAGCAACTGTAGACTCACCACAACATATTAATTACTATAGCTGTGTTACCATAGCAACTGTAAAATCACCACAACAGATCAATTACTGTAGACGTCATGTTACCATAGCAACTGTAGAATCATTTCAACATATTAATTACTATAGCTGTTACCATAGCAACTGTAGAATTACCACGACTAATTAATTACAGTTGTCGTGTTACCATAGCAACTGTAGAATCACCACAACAGATTAGTTATAGTGCTTTACTACTGTTCTTTCATTCATTCATTTTCTTTTTGGCTTAGTCCCTTTATTATTCCGGTGTTGCCACAGCGGAATGAACCGCCAACTTATCCAGAAAATGTTTTACACAGCGGATGCCCTTCCAGATGCAACCCATCACTGGGAAACACCCATACACACTCATTTACACACACACAGTACGGACAATTTAGCTTACCGCATGTGTTTGGACTGTGGGGGAAACCGGAGCACGCGGAGGAAATCCACGCCAACACAGGGAGAACATGCAAACTCCACACAGAAACACCAACTGACCCAGCCGGGACTCGAACCAGCAACCTTCTTGCTGTGAGGCGAGAGTGCTACCCACTGCGCCACCACGTTGCCACTTTACTATTGTATGTTTCAAAAACACTACAGTAATAATTTACTATAGTATTTTTCATGTGGGTTTGAATAATGTTAATCTTACAACTTTAAATACAAATGTGTGAAGAAGAAGAAGAAGAAGAAGAGGAAGAAGAAGAAGAAGAAGAAGAAGAAGAAGAAGAAGAAGGAGAGGAAGAAGAAGAAGAAGAAGAAGAAGAAGAAGAAGAGGAAGAAGAAGAAGAAGAAGAAGAAGAAGAAGAAGAAGAAGAAGAGAAAATTTTCAGTACATATATATATATATTTTTTTGACAAACTATGGACCACATGTGTACAGTTGAAGACATGATTAGTGAAACTGTTAAATAAAATTTGTATTATTTTTTACATATTTCCTAAGTGCTGTTTAACAGAGCAAGGAAGGTCATTTTCACACTATTTGAGTAGAAAGTCTTTTTTATTTTAGCTTGGCTGAAATAAAAGCATTTTATTTTATTTAATTTATTTTTTATATTATTTTTAAAGTCATAATTTTTTTCAGATTGTCTCCAGAACAAACCACTGTTATACAATGACTTGCCTAATTACCCTAACTTTACCCTAATTACCCTAGTGAAGCCTTTAAATGTCACTTTAAGCTGAACACTAGTGTCTTGAAGAATATCTAGTCTAATATTATGTGCTGTCATCATGGCAAAGAGAAAATAAATCAGTTATTAGTTATTAAAACTATTATGTTTAGAAATGTGTTGGAAACAGCCCTTGTTTGTGCATCATAAAACATTTTCAAGTGTGAACTCCTAAAGTGCATCTGTCTGACCAAAACCTGCACGCTTTTAAAGTATTTTAAATCATTTCTGCAGTTGTGTTGGCATGCAAATGAAGGCACCAGTGCATTATAGACACTACACACATCATCTAGATTCTGCTTTTGTTTACACTGTCAGAGTCAGCAGTGACATCTGTGTAATCTGCTGCGTTTCTGCTTAATAATGCAGCAGAAAGTGTTTGTGATCAGGTTTAACTCATGATCTTTAGGCTGTACACTGCAAAAGATGTCTTTGTCTGGTTTCTAGCCCAAATATCTAAACTCTTAAATCCATAAGCATTTTCCAGACAATCTAAAGATATGGTCTTGTTCTCAGAAATAATGAGTCAAAATGAAGTGAGTTTTTCATTAAAACAAGCAAAATAATCTGCCAATGGGGAAGCAGAATAATCTTATGTCAAAAGGGAAAAGCAAGATTATTTTGCTTCCCCCATTGGCAGATTATTTTGCTAGTTTTAAGGAAAAACTCTCTTTATTTTGGCATATTATTTCTTAAAACAAGACAACATGTTTTGCTTGTCTAGAAAATGCTTCTTGATTTAAGAATTTTTAGATATTTGGACTAGAAACAAGACAAAAAAAATCTAACTAAGAAAAGCTTTTTTGCAGTGTAGGTAACACTTTATACACTGCAAAAAATGCTTTTCTTACTTAGATTTTTTGTCTTGTTTCTAGTCCAAATATCTAAGCATTCTTATATCAAGAAACATTTTCTTGGCAAGGAAAATATAATGTCTTGTTTTCAGAAATAATATGCCAATATTAAGTCAGTTTTTCCTTAAAACAAGCAAAATATTCTGCCAATGGGGGAAGCAGAATAATCTTGTTTTTCCCTTTTGACATAAGATTATTTTGCTCACCCCATTGGCAGATTATTTTGCTTGTTTTAAGGAAAAACTCTCTTTATTTTGGCATATTATTTCTTAAAACAAGACAACATGTTTTGCTTGTCTAGAAAATTCTTCTTGATTTAAGAATTTTTAGATATTTGGACTAGAAACAAGACAAAAAAAATCTAACTAAGAAAAGCTTTTTTGCAGTGTAATAACTACACACTATGAATCATTTATTAAGCATCAGCAAATAGTGAATTATAAGCATTAACAAAGCATTAACTCCACATTAATAAACGTTAGTAAGCAGTTTATAACTGCAGCTACAAATGCTGTGTTCTTGACTTATAATCAAATCTATAATGTGCTTAATAACTGTATTTTCATACTTTCTGAGTGATTAATTTTTCATTACTAAATTAAGTATTTAATTGTGTACAAATCATTTATATTTAAGAGTAGTTGATGTTTTTAAGATCATTCAGAATGCGTTAGTAAATGATTAATAAACTACTGAAATCAGCGTTTATATATCTTATTAATCAGCATATATTAATAGTTACTATGTATGTTAATAAATGCTGTATTAACTCAACTTCATCCAGTTTAGTATCAAATGAACAATAATCTTTGCATTCCTAAAAATAAAATTACTGTAAAAACTGGATAAAAAAAACAACAATATAATATTTTTACCAATATATTATGATACAACATTTCAGTGTTGTTTAGCGATGTTCAAACTGCACAGTAATGTTAATTTAGAGAAGGTTGCAAAGATTTATTTTTATTTGATGCAGTTTCATTTGTGTCTCTTCAAATGAATAGAAATGAATAAAGTCGTTTATGTTCATTTTTCCTGTTTGGAATATAACTGAGCCTTTAATTGTCATTTATAAGGGATTTATAAAGCATAAATAGTCCTCACTTTAGATTAGCTCACAAAACTGGATGAAGTTGAGTTAATAAAGCTTTTATTAACATACTAATTAGCATATGCCTGAATAATACGAATTATAAATGTTAATTTGAATAGTTTATTAATCATTTACTAACTCATCCTGAATGATCTTAAAAACTACCAACTATGCTTAAATAACTGGTTTGTAAATAATGCAATACTTCATTTAGTAATGAAAAATAAAACAAATTATGAAAGCACATCGTTAATCACATTACACTTATGTCAAGAGTACAGCATTTGTAGCTGCAGTTATAAACTGCTTACTAACATCTATTAATGTGGAGTTAATGCTTAACAGATATTGCATTCACTATTTGCTAATGCTCAATAAATGATTCATAGTGTGTAGCTATTATGAAGTGTTACCTAATCTGGTTTTAATTTTGAAATAATATTATTCTGCTTCCATCATAGTCAGAGTATGTTGCTTGTTTTAAGAAAAAACTCAGTTAATTTAGACTCATCATTTCTGAAAACAAGACTATATTTGTGCTTGTCTAGAAAATGCTTCTTGATTTAAGAGTTTGTGGATATTTGCTCTGGAAACAAGACACAAACTCAAAGTAAGAGAAGCATTTGTATTCTGTGTGCTTCATTTGCCGCACTTTAACATGAATGTACTGAACTGAACTGAAGCGGTGTTCATTTACTAGAATCTGTGTTGAGCTGCTTTGACAAAATCTACAAAAAAGAAGAAGAAAAGAAATTAAATAAACATGAAATGAACATTATTCAATTACTTATCTTATTATTATTTTTAAGAGTGACACGGTGGCGCAGTGGGTAGCACAATCGCCTCACAGCAAGAAGGTCGCTGGTTCAAGCCTCGACTGGGTCAGTTGGTGTTTCTGTGTGGAGTTTGCATGTTCTCCCCGTGTTGGCGTGGGTTTCCTCCGGGTGCTCCAGTTTCCCCCACAAGTCCAACGACATGTGGTATACTGTAGGTGAATTGGGTAGTCTAAATTGTCCGTAGTGTATGTGTGTGTGGATGTTTCCCAGTGATGGGTTGCAGCTGTAAGGGCATCCGCTGCGTTAAACATGTGCTGGATAATTTGGCGGTTCATTCCGCTGTGGCGACCCCAGATTAATAAAGAGACTAAGCCGAAAAGAAAATGAATGAATGATTATTTTTAAGCCTTTCTGTGTGCTTCTGTCAGTGTTCCTGCACGAGCGCAGCATGATCACAGCATGAAGGCTCAGTTGTGAGTTTTTATCTTGTAGTTGTGATAAAATAAAGTGATATTTGTGAGATCAGACGTGCTGCAGATCAGCCGTACAGTCGTTTCTCCTTCTGTCCAACACTCCGGCTTTGATGGTTTGAGGATAAATGCAGTTCCTAAAAATTACACACTGCGCTTCCTAAATAATCTCCAGCACATTTAAGTAGCAAACTAATTAAATCACATCCTTTAGCTGAGGTCGAGCCACATGCAAAGGAATCGCAGCTTAACTCAAGCCACTTGTGTGTTTTTATTGGCCGCACCCTTGGAGGAGCCACGCACACACACACACATGGGCACATAGACACATAGGCACGCACACACACACACACACACACACACACACACACACACACACACACACACACACACACACACACACACACACACACACACACACACACTGATCTCAGTTCAGACGGGTGCACTCTAAAAAAATTCAGTTTTTTCTTTACATCACAACGCTGGGTCAAATATGAACAAACCAACAGTCAAAAAGTGTCATTTAAATATAATTTTTTTTTAAAAATTAACCCAACATTGGTTTTTCTTTATATTTGACCCAACTTTGTGGTACAACCCAACATTTTTAGAATGTGTGTCAGTGATTATGTGCTACATGAGCACCCACATGAATATTCATTAATCATATACTGTAGAAAAGTGTAATATACACTGTGAAAATGCTGGGTTGTTGTAAATATCTATGTGTGGAGCGACCTGTTGTTGTAGTCTCTCTCTCTCTCTCTCTCTCTCTCTCTCTCTCTCTCTCTCTCTCTCTCTCTCTCTCTCTCTCTCTCTCTCTCTCTCTCTCTCTCTCTCTCTCTCTCTCTCTCTCTCTCTCTCTCTCTCTCTCTCTCTCTAGTGTGAGTAAAGAGAAACACATTTATCAATGATTTATGTAGTGTACATGCTGTAAGTGGTCTTCATTCATTCATTTATTAATTTTCCTTTGGCTCAGTCCCTTTAATAATCAGGGGTCACCACAGCGGAATGAACCACCAAATATGTTTTACGCAGTGGATGCCCTTACAGCCGCAACTCAGTACTGGGAAACACCCATACACACTCATTTACACACACACACTCATACACTACAGCCAATTTAGTTCATCAATTCCCCTATAGTGCATGTGTTTGGACTGTGGGGTAAACCGGAGCACTCAGAGGAAACCTACGCCAACACAGGGAGAACATGCAAACTCCACACAGAAACACCAACTGACCCAGCCGAGACTCGAACCAGCGACGTTCTTGCTGTGAGGCAACAATGTGACACCACTAAGCCACCGTGTCACCGTTATTATTATTATTATTAGTTGTTTTTATTCACAAAGCAGTGTTTTATATTGTGTTTTAAATACAAAAGACAACAGAAACACAAATGTTAATTAATGAATTTCCCCATTAGTAAAGCTAAATCCACTGTTCGTATTGCAGAAAATAAACAGAGGAATGGAAAACACAGTGTGTTCACTTTTAAAATCAAGAACTAATATTATATAGCAAATTCAGACTTAAATTCAGATTCAAATTAAAAATCAGCTTCAGATTTAAATTTATATTCAAATTTTAAATTAGCTTCAAATACAGATTCAAATTCAAAATCAGATTCAAATTCAGATTCAAATTCAAATTCAGATTCAGATTCAGATTCAAATTCAGATTCAAATTCAAATTCAAAATCAGATTCAAAATCAGATTCAGATTCAAATTCAAAGTCGAATTCAGATTCAGATTCAGATTCAAATTCAAATTCAGATTCAAATTCAAAATCAGATTCAAATTCAGATTCAAATTCAGATTCAAATTCAAATTTAAATTCAGATTCAGATTCAGATTCAAATTCAAATTCAAATTCAAAATCAGATTCAAATTTAAAATAAAATATAAAATCAGCTTCAAATTCAGATTTAAATTCAAAATCAGCTTCAGATTTAAATTCATATTCAAATTCATAATCAGCTTAAAATTCAGATTCAAATTAAAAATCAGCTTCAGATTTAAATTTATATTATTATAAAATAAAATATAAAATTTGCTTCAAATACAGATTCAAATTCAAAATCAGATTCAAATTTAGATTCAAATTCAAATTCAGATTCAGTATCAGATTCAAATTCAAATTCAAATTCAGATTCAGATTCAGATTCAGATTCAGATTCAAAATCAGATTCAAATTCAGATTAAAATTCAGATTCAGATTCAAATTCAGATTCAGATTCAAATTTAAATTCAAAATCAGATTCAAATTCAGATTCAAATTCAGATTCAGATTCAAATTCAAAATCAGATTCAAATTCAGATTCAAATTCAAAATCAGCTTCAAATTTAAAATAAAATATAAAATCAGCTTCAAATTCAGATTTAAATTCAAAATCAGCTTCAGATTTAAATTCATATTCAAATTCAAAATCAGCTTTAAATACAGATTAAAATTTTAAATCAGCTTCAAATACAAAATCAGATTCAAATACAGATTCAAATACAAAATCAGATTCAAATACAGATTCAAATTTAAAATCAGATTCAAATACAAAATCAGATTCAAATACAGATTCAAATTTAAAATCAGATTCAAATACAAAATCAGATTTAAATACAGATTCAAATTCAAAATCAGATTCAAACACAAAATCAGATTCAGATTCAAATTTAAGATAAAATTTTAAATCAGATTCAAATTCAGATTTAAATTCAAAATGAGCTTCAGATTTAAATTCATATTCAAATTCAAAATCAGCTTCAAATACAGATTCAAATTCAAATTCAGATTCAAATTCAAATTCAAAATCAGATTCAGATTCAAATTTTAAATCAGATTCAAATTCAGATTTGAATTCAAAATCAGATTCAAAATCAGTTTTGAATTCAAATATAGATTCAGATTCAAATTCAATGCACTGAAAAATCAGTGCACCTGCAAAAAGTCAGCTCTGAGCAGAAAGAAATGCTCTATGTCAGTTGCGTCTAATATTTATTTAGGCGGGTTTCCATTGATGTGACAGCAGTGTTCGTGTTTTCAAGACGGCTATGGAGATTTAAAAGATGGAGAACAGACTAGTGGTTGCTGTTTCCAGTTACCCAGAGCTGTATGACTTTACAAATCATGAATATCACAACATTATTAAATATTACGATTCTAACAATATCAACAGCAGCGCTCACACACAATACACAGCTGCCTCAGTGGTTGCCTAGCAACATAAAAAGCACAGCGCACTTCTTTTATTTTTGTCAAACAACCTCGCGCTCTCAGCATGGAGAAGCGTGTCCGGTGTGATCGACCCCTGAGTGTGGACGACGGAGAGAATGGCTAACGATAGTGTGGGCATGGAGCATCTCCACACACACACACGGGTATTGCTATAAACGCCAAAGCACACTGTTAGGAGCACGCCCATGCAGGAGGGCACAATGACACTTTTAAACTGAACTCACACCAAACGCAGAATTAAGTATTATCCTGAGTAAATTTCATACAACCAGTGCAAACATGAGAACAGAGGCGGATTACTGTCCTGCGGCTGGCCGTACAATGTGGAATATGCCATACGTTTGCTGCAAGCGTGCGAAATTCGCGTCTTCCATGTTTGGTGTGAACAACCCAACCGTGTTGGCCAATCAGAAAGGAGAAAACAGCACAAACACTGACGTCATGAGGAGAAAACTCCACTCATAGCGTCCACACGACCACACTTTACCCGAGCTTCAGACAAGATTTCAGGAAGTTTGGGATTGAGTCACCTGATATGATGTGGACAAACAGCGAAACCGCATAGAGAAAAGTGTGGTTATGAAAATACCTGTGTTCATGTGGACAGAGACAAATGCTGCTTTTAGATTGATCCAGATTAGAGTAGACATAGCCAAAGTAATGTAGTCTCGCTCTCGCTCTCTCTCTCTCTCTCTCTCTCTCACTCTCTCTCTCTCTCTCTCTCTCTTTGGCAGGAAACAAAGGGGCTTGTTAATGCAGAGACTTGCCTGAGCCTTTGATGTGAAGCACAGCCATTGAACCCTCTGTGTTTAACACACACACATACACACATACGCACACACACACACTCACGCTGCACCGTGCATTACAGCATTACACGCGTGTTCTTCGCCGTCTGCAGGTAAACCGACGCGCTATTTTAGGACGCTGGTGCGAGATGCGATCGCTGCTGCTGCAGACCTCAGTGGAAACTTCAGTTTATTCGCTGCGTTTCTTCATTTCTTTCTTCATTTCAGCAGAACGGCTCGGTAAATGCGCCTCTCTGCTGCTGCTGCTGCTGCTGCTTTCACACAAACAACAGTTTCCACTCAATCACAGAGACGGAAAACACACTTAACTCACTCTTCATCTCACAGCTCCGTTATTTATTCGTTATCTGTTATTATCCATTTATTAAGACTAAACCTGCAGGAAAACAACGCGCAGTACAGCGACACATTTCTCATCTTCATCACTGTACATGAGCAGTTTTCTGTGTGGGATTTACAAGTGTTGCATTATGGGATGTTGATCTCTGCTCTGTCCACTTTTAATGATACATTATATATAAAGTGACTTTTTAGTCGTTTTGAATAATAATATAATGTACTGCAAAAAAGCTTTTCTTAGTTAGATTATTTTGTCTTGTTTCTAGTCCAAATATCTAAAAATTCTTAAATCAAGAAGAATTTTCTAGACAAGCAAAACATGTTGTCTTGTTTTAAGAAATAATATGCCAAAATAAAGAGAGTTTTTCCTTAAAACAAGCAAAATAATCTGCCAATGGGGTAAGCAAAATAATCTTATGTCAAAAGGGAAAAACAAGATTATTCTGCTTCCCCCATTGGCAGAATATTTTGCTTGTTTTAAGGAAAAACTCACTTAATATTGGCATATTATTTCTGAAAACAAGACATTATATTTTCCTTGCCAAGAAAATGTTTCTTGATATAAGAATGCTTAGATATTTGGACTAGAAACAAGACAAAAAATCTAAGTAAGAAAAGCATTTTTTGCAGTGTATCTAGAGAAATGAGTCTGTAAAATAGCAGTAAATGTGCTGCAGTTTATTATAAGGTTTCTGTAATGTAATATACAACACCAACACACACTATACAGCACTGCACACTATCACACATGACAATAAACGACACTTTTTAGAGCTTTTCAAGGTTAAAAGTTATTAGAAGAAAGATCAAGATCACATAATGCAACTCAAAAGCAGAAATAAAGATGTTTTTCTGTCCTCATTTACTCTTGTTTTAAACCTGTTAGACTTTCTTCTGTTTAACACTAAAGCAGATACACTGAAGAATTCTGGGGGGAAACATTATGGCAAATATATATATATATTCAAGTATAATTTGATCATTTTGCCTAAAACATTTTTTTTTACAAACACATCTAATTTATAATATATATATATATATTTTGCCCTCCATATTTAATTTAATTTCAATCTAAGAAAATCCATTCAAATGTAAAATTGAGAAAATCTTTATTTGCACATCAACCAAAATATCCCCAAAACATCATGCATGAAATCAATAAATCAATGAACAAACTTCTCACAGACGAGGAGAGACAAACATTTAAATATTAGCATAGATTAGCATAACATAAATGAACATAAACCCCAAATATGTAAAGCTTTTATAATGTTATACTCTTCAGTTTTGTCCAGGTCAGTTTCATTGGTTTGCCTTTTTAGTTCTGAGCAAAGATTAATCACATCCAAAATAAAAGTT
>LR812539.1:56562914-56599254 GCA_903798195.1 Danio kyathit | reverse complement strand
AATGCGCTACAGGTGAATTGATGAACTAAATTGGGTTGCAACTGGAAGGGCATCCGCTGAGTAAAACATGCTGGAATAGTCAATGGTTCATTCCGCTGTGGCGACCCCTGATAAATAAAGGACTAAGCCGAAGGAAAATGAATAAATGTATACACAAAGAAATGTTGGGTTAATAATTTTACCCAATAGAAGGGTTAAACATTTGGGTTATTATGTTGGGTTAATCTGAACGTTTACTGAATTGCATCCAGAACAACTGACCTAGTTAGGTTATCATTTAAATTTGTTGTGTTAACTTTAAAGACCCAACAGACTGGGTTAAATTAACCTAACTGGGCTATTATTAACCCAAATATTTTGACACAGTATAACACAATTTGCTAGCCTATAGTAGGCTACTGCTCCTTAGTAATTTTCAATGTCAGATGAAACAAAACTAATATTCTGCACAAAAACCTGCAAGATGATGATGATGATGATGATGATGATGATGATGATAATAAGGAGGATGATGATGAGGAAGATGATGATGATGGGATAATAAGGATGATGATGATGATAATAAGGAGGATGATGATGATGAGGAGGAGGATGATGATGATGTGATACTAAGGAGGATGATGATGATGATGATAATAAGGAGAATGATGATGATGAGGAAGATGATGATGATGGGATAATAAGAAGGATGATGATGAGGAGGAGGATGATGATGATAATAATAAGGAGGATGGTGATGATGATGATGATGTGATAATAAGGAGGATGATGATGAGGAAGAAGATGATGATGATGATAATAAGGAGGATGGTGATGATGATGATGGTGATGATGATGATGATAATAAGGAGGATGATGATGATGATGATGATGGTGATGATGACGATGATGGTGATAATAAGGAGGATGATGATGATGATGATGATGATGGTGATAATAAGGAGGATGATGATGATGATGATGATGATGGTGATGATGATGATGATGATAATAAGGAGGATGGTGATGATGATGATGGTGATAATAAGGAGGATGATGATGATGATGATGATGATGGTGATAATAAGGAGGATGATGATGATGATGGTGATGATGATGATGATGATGGTGATAATAAGGAGGATGATGATGATGATGATGATGATGGTGATGATGATGATGATGGTGATAATAAGGAGGAGGAGGAGGATGATGATGGTGATGATAAGGAGGAGGATGATGATGGTGATAATCTCTCTTTCGCTAGAAGCAAAACAAAAGACGACAGCAGAAAAGCGCGAAAGTGATTGACGTCATCTGAAGGCAAACCGCGAGCGCTTGACATTTCTGCCAGAAGCGGCTCTTCCTCTCACTGTATGTCAACATTCTGGGGTAAAACAGTGGAAAACCAGCATCTGACAGCGTCTGTGTGTGTTCACAGCAGTTATGAAGTTTGCGGTGTGTCTGTGTGTGTGTGTGTGTGTGTGTGTGTGACATGTTTGTGATGTTACGAAACCCTGAGCAGCCGACATCATGTTTCACAACACATCACAGGCTAACAATGAAGAGATAATGCTGAAAGAGGCATGCCTGAAACTTCACCACACCTGTAGTTGACAGTGAAAGTTCTGTCTGTATTCTTCTACTTGCTATGAAACTGATAAAATAAAAGAAGAGAAGAGAAGAGAAAAGAAAAAGCTAGAACAAAAGCGGGGAACACATATAGCCTACGTGCAATTTATTATAATTTTTATTATTTTGTATTTTTATCTATATTAAATTTCAAAAATTATGCATAATACTACTACTACTACTAATAATAATAAAAAAAAGGAAAAAATTAAAAAAGTAGCGTTGAGATCTATTACTGCTACTACTATTGCTGCTAATATTAATAATAATAATAATAATAATAATAATAATAATAATAATAATATAAATGTTAGTAATTTAATAAGAACTTTCTAAATATTATTATTAAATTAATAATATTTTAAGAACTTTATACTATTAAATATTTATATAATATATATAATAATATATATAATATATACTATATTAAGAATTTTTTTAAGAACCTCTACTAATATACTAATATAATAATAATAATAATAATAATAATAATAATTTAATAAAAACTTTATTTAAGATTGTAATAATAATAATAATAATAATAATAATAATTATTTATTTAATTTGAACCTTTATTTTCTACTACAACTAATACTAATAAAAATATAAATAATTTAACAAGAACTATATTTTATATAATAATAACAACATACTAATTCTACTAATAACAATATAAATAAGATTTTTTTATTGGATAATAATAATAATAATAATTTAAAAATAATTTGGTGACGCAGTGGAGTAGGTAGTGCTGTCGCCTCACAGCAAGAAGGTCGCTGGTTTGAGCCTCGGCTGGGTCAGTTGGTGTTTCTGTGTGGAGTTTGCATGTTCTCCCCGTGCTGGCGTGGGTTTCCTCCGGGTGCTCCGGTTTCCCCCACAGTCCAAACACATGCGCTATAGGGGGATTGGGTAGGCTAGATTGTCCGTAGTGTATGAGTGTGAATGAATGTGTGTGGATGTTTCCCAGAGATGGGTTGCGGCTGGAAGGGCATCCGCTGCGTAGAACATGTGCTGGATAAGTTGGCGGTTCATTCCAAAGGGGCGACCCCGGATTAATAAAAAGGGACTAAACCAAAAAGAAAACGAATGAATAAATAAAATAACCTTTATTTATTTGTACTTTTATTATTATTATTATTATTTAACATAAACTAAAGTTAAATAACAAAACGAATATTTAATTACATTTTTTATTTAATTATAGCCATTATTCCACAGAGCTCTTATTTTGCCCTCTCTTTGTTGACAGCAGATATTTAAAGCACAGACTTGGGAAGATGTTTGACTCAAACTCTCAGCGCTTGAATAAATGGAGCTGTTGTTTATGACTGTTTTCATGAGCCGCTCAGATCACAGCGCCGCACCACTTCTTATAATTACTGCACATTATTTGGTATTTGATAATTACAATAAACCACACTACACTGTAAAAATATACCTGTTAATCGACAGTGTTTATTTGTGGTGGTGAGCTGCATTACAGGATGTTGATCTCTGCTCTGTCCACTTCTGATGTAGAAAATTCCACTCTACAGTTGAACAAAGTGACTTTTACTGACATTTTAGTCGTTTGAAATAATAATGTAATGTATAAAAAAATAATATCTACAGAAATAAGTCTGTAAAATAACAGAACATGTGCTGCAGTTTATTAAAAGCTTTCTGTAGAGTAATATACACCAACACACTATACACACTTCAGGGCGTCCAGAGCTTGAATCCTGGCTCGAGGACATTTCCCGTCCCTATCCCCCCTCTCTCTCTCCTACTTCACTTCCTGTCTGAAATACTGTCCCATCCACTTAATAAAGGCCAAAAATAAATCTTAAAAAAATAAACACCTGAAGTTATAAAATTAGATAAGGGTGATGTGCAGTTCTTTATTTACTTTTGTAAGATTAAGGATTACATTAAGCTCTGTGTGAAAAAAAAAACAAATATACATTTTCCCATCAGGAAAAAAATGGTTTTAAACATCAACAAAATTTGTTTTTATTAGCTTGTAACAAAAGCCAGAGATTTGTTCAGCACATTTCTAATCATAATAGTTTAATAACTCATCTCTCATCACTGATTTCTTTTATCTTTGTCATGATGACAGCACATAATATTAGTCTAGATATTCTTCAAGACACTAGTATTCAGCTTAAAGTGACATTTAAAGGCTTCACTAGGGTAATTAGGGTAAAGTTAGGGTAATTAGGCAAGTCATTGTATAACAGTGGTTTGTTCTGGAGACAATGCAAAACTAATATTGCTGAAGGGGGCTAATAATATTGACCTTAAAATGGCTTTAAAACAATTAAAACTGCTTGTATTCTAGCAGAATTGATGAATAATAATTAATGTTTTTTTTTTAATAACAATTTTACACTGAGACACAACAGGAAGATTTACAGAAGCTACTTTGCTTGATCTGAATGTTGACGAGTTTGATTTAAAACACTGCCCTCTTCTGGACAACACTCATAATGACAGCCTGTGATAAAAAAAGAAACGCTGCAGTAATTTAGAAATGCTATAGGTTTTTTTAAACCATTCTATAGTAAAGTAAATGAATATTTTATTATGCTAATCAAATTAAAATCTGAAATCTAAATAATTAATTACTTTGTATTTTAAAGTAATTTTACCTGCACATAAACATTAATATAATCTGTAATCAATAATTAATATAAATGAGGAATCCATGTCACATGGAAATACAAAAAAATCTCTTATTAGCTCCTCCCTTCATCATCAGCTCCTCCCCTTTATCATCAGCTCCTCCTTTTCACCATCAGCTCCTCCCTTTCATCAGCAGCTCCTCCCCTTCATAGTCAGCTCCCCTTCGTCATCAGCTCCTCCCCTTCATCACCAGCTCCTTCCCTTCATAATCATCATCATCTGCTCCTACCCTTCATCTTCAGCTCCCCTTCATCATCAGCTCCTCCCCTTCATTATCAGCTCCTCCTCTTCATCATCAGCTCCTCCCCTTCATCATCAGCTCCTTCCCTTCATAATCATCATCAGCTTCTCCCCTTCTTCATCATCAGCTCTTCATCATCAGCTCCTCCCCTTCTTCATCATCAGCTCCTCCCCTTCTTCATCATCAGCTCCTCCCCTTCATCATCAGCTCCTCCTCTTCATCATCAGCTCCTCCCCTTCATCACCAGCTCCTTCCCTTCATAATCATCATCAGCTCCTCCCCTTCTTCATCATCAGCTCTTCATCATCAGCTCCTCCCCTTCTTCATCATCAGCTCCTCTTCTTCATCATCAGCTCCTCCCCTTCTTCATCATCAGCTCCTCCCCTTCTTCATCATCAGCTCCTCCTCTTCATCATCAGCTCCTCCCCTTCATCATCATCATCATCAGCTCCTCTTCTTCATCATCAGCTCCTCCCCTTCTTCATCATCAGCTCCTCCTCTTCATCATCAGTTCCTCCCCTTCATCATCATCATCATCATCAGCTCCTCTTCTTCATCATAAGCTCCTCCCCTTCATCATCAGCTCCCCTTCATCATCAGCTCCTCATCTTCATCATCAGCTCCTCCCCTTCATCATCATCATCAGTAAACTCAAAAATGTCCTGAAGTTTGTTGCCTTAAATTTTAAGTTGAGTTAACTTTCTTTTACAGTGTTCATGAGTAGCTCCTCCTTATCATCATCAGTAGCCCCTCCTCTTTCCTCAGCAGTTACTCTTTTAGAATGTTTAGTGTGAACGCAGTGACTTACACTACACTATAAAATGGTGTAGAGCAGTGCAGAAGTCTGTGGTTTGGGACACACCTTCGTCTACTGGCTGAACATTTAGTTCTTTAGTTCTTAGTCCTTGCAAGATTCAGCCTCACAGTGGCGACATAATGCTCTCCGACACACACACACACACACACACACACACACACACACACACACACACACACACACACACACACACACACACACACACACACACACACACACACACACACACACTGCCTCTGGATGTTGATTTTGAAGGTCACAGGTTGTGGAGGTGTTTGGGTGAGCAAAAGAAAGTATGTTTATTTTCAGACCAGACATAAACACATCATAACCACTTAACGGCGTGTATAAGCCGAGTATTCACACTGTTATTGGTATGATTTGCCATTCCATGAGACTTAATGTGCCGGTTTGTTACTGACTCGATGCAGACTAACATAAACTTGGTCTCAAGTTTTAGCACAAATATATCACTGTAAGCTGCTCATCTTGCATCAGCACAACCACAAATGTTCCTGTCTGTGCTTGATTAGTTATAATGTTTGGCAGGTTATAATACTCTACATATCTTTTACAGTCTGACTGATTAGTACAGCCCATAATACCCAACAGACACACAACATCATTAGACGTTAATATTAGGTTACATTTAGGTCGCCAGCATCTAAGAACAATATTATTTTGACGTCCAATAATGACGTGAAATGGTGTTGATATTTGGTTGATTTTAGGTTGCGTTGGAAAGTGACCAAAATCCAACGTCGAGCCAACATCTTAAACCAACGCCATGTTGATGTCAAATACTGACATTTATTCGTCAGATATGGCAACCAAAATCCAACATCTGATAAAAGTCATAGTGGTTACGTTCACACAGCGTCAAGCTGTAACCTCATTAGACGTTGATATTTGGTTGTTTTTAGGTTGCGTTGGAAAGTAACCAAAATGCAAAGTCTGTCCGACGTTGGATTCTGACATCAACCCAATTTTAATTTCCAAACAAAATGCATCATCCCACGACGTTGGGGTACAACCGATGTCGTGTACAACCAATCAGTACTTTTTAAAATACTATTGGTTGGGTTTAGGGAAGGAGGATGGTGGGTCAATCGGTCAGTGAGTCAGTCAGTCATTCAATCAGTCAGTCGACAGCGCCCTCTGGTGGATTTACAGCAGGCGTGAATGGCACTCGCCAGAGAAATTTGAGATCTGAAAAGTCGTACACAGCGGCCTCTGGTGGTTTCACGAAAACAAAAGCTGCAAAAAAAGTGGCTTCTGGGTAGTATTTGTTGCTCACCAGAAATGTATATAAAGGTACGTTTTAGAATGAGCCTAGATAAATAAATAATCAAAGATATACAGAAGAGGTGACGCGGCTGTCACCTCACAGCAAGAAAGTCGCTGGTTCGAGCCTCGTCTGGGTCAGTTGGTGTTTCTGTGTGGAGTTTGCATGTTCTCCCTGTGTTGGCGTGGGTTTCCTCCGGGGAATTTGGTAAGCTAAAATTGTCTGTAGTGTATGTGTGTGTGAATGTTTTCCAGTTATGGGTTGCAAGTGGAAGGGCATCTGCTTCGTGAAACATATGCTGGATAAGTTGGCGGTTCATTCCGCTGTGGCGACCCTGGATTAATAAAGGGACAAAGCCGAAAAGAAAAGGAATGAATGAATGATATACAGAAGAGGTATATACATCATCACACATTACAGAATATCATTTACAAACTTCAGTTGTTAATTTTCTGTAATAGAGTTAGAAACAGTTTCAATGTTATTTTATTGGATCTCTTTTGTTCCTGATATCAACTGGACAAATATGGCTGATTCACTATAGCTACTACATTACTAATATGATAAAAAAACATTTCATTGAGAATTATCCATCATACATACCCAGTCAACACTTTATTAGTAAAACACAAGAAAGATTTCCATACAAACTGCTGCTTTCGTAAGCAACATTCAATTTATTTATCCATTATTTGTTGATTTAAATTGTGATTTATTTAAATTTTTATGCTTCAATTATTAAATTGATCATTTGATTCTTCATCTTATTTTTAACTGGGACTCCTGGTCCTCCACACCCTACACCAGGGGTCACCAAACTTGTTCCTGGAGGGTCGGTGTCCTGCAGATTTTAGCTCCAACCCTAATCAAACACACCTGAACAAGCTAACCAAAGTCTCACTAGGTATACATGAAACATCCAGGCAGGTTTGTTGAGGCAAGTTGGAGCTAAACCTTGCAGGGACACCGGCCCTCCAGGACCGAGACTGGTGACCCCTGCGCTACACTCTCAGAAATAAAGGTATGCAAACTGTCACTGGGGTGGAACCTTTTCAAAAGGTACACATTTGTACCTAAAGGGTCCAAACTAGTACCTAAAAAGGTTTAATAGGAACACTTTTGTACTTTTTAGGCACTAATATGTACCCTTAAGGTAATAATATAGACCTTTTAGGTACAAATTTGTACCTTTTTGAAAAGGTACCACCCCAGTGACAGTTTGCATACCTTTATTTCTGAGAGTACAGTTCATTTATTCTGGCAATGCAGTTATTCTAATTTGCTTTGGAAAGGTTTTTCCCTTTTTGTCATTCAGAATGTTGATAAAATGTTTTGTTTGGTTATGTTAATTGAAAAACGAAGCCTTTACATTAAAAAAATCTTAATATTCTTATGTTATTAACAAAACTAAATGTACAAACCAAAAACCTTTTAAAAAATATTTTACTTACGATAATGATGCTCAGCTGCTGAATCTGCCGTGATGACGCAGGTGTCTGCGTGCGCGGCGCTCTTGCGTCACTCCGGCGTGTGCGCGCGCACGTCTCTCCTCTCCACTGTCGGCTGAGCTGCTGTCCTCTCCATCCACACAGAGGTGAGTCCACATCTACACTTTATCCAGCATTACACTCAACCTGCAGTAGTGTGAGGGTCGATTCTGCACATACAGTGAGTCTGAAGAGCAGAGCATCACTAATACAGATGTATATATATATATATATGCATATATATATTTGTGTGTGTATATCTGTGAGCATCACTGAGGAGAGCACGGCCTTCTGTAATACACGCGCCCGTCTATCGGTTATCTGTCAGGTCACTTTTAATGAGTTTATCCTCTGCATTTACACTCTGAGTGCATGAGCTGATCATTGAGATCGCGTTGAGAGAGAAATGTTGTGTATATTGAGTGATTTTGTGCTCGTCCTCTGATACAGCAGTGGCCTAAAGCTGCGCCATTGAGCCGCGGGCATGCGCACTGCCTGCTCCTGCTCATCTCTGCACGTTCGCGCGTGTGTAGAAATATTCGCGTGGATCAATAATGTGTGTGTGAGGGAGAGTCCTCGTTGTAATAGTAGTTATTATTATCATTTGTCATTTTGGAGCTGGTTAGCTTTAGTGTACGGCTGATCTATCATCAATAATGTCATGATTCCTTACATATCGCGATACTAAAGTATTGGTTTATGTTCAATCATTCTGCCTTTCAAAATTGTTTCACAAACGTGTTCTTTGCACATTCCAAATAGTGAAATCCTATTATCAGCCATTGACTATTAAATTAAAGTACAACATTGTTGACGGTCAATTAAATTCATTCTTGCATTTGATTTCAGACCCAATATTCAAAGTAGCAGTAAACAATATAGTGTCTTTAAATACACTCATAATAGTACATCATTATAATTAATCTGTATTAGCATTTTACATCCTGCTGTACTATTTTATTGAATGGCCAAATAATCAATGTTGGTGATGATTAGCATCGCTCTAGGACTGTTTATCCATAATAATGTCACAATGCGTTACAATCGCGATACCAAGGTCATAATATGGTACTTATTTCGAGCAGTATTTAGTAAAGCTGATATTTGTTTATTGTGCATTAATATTAACATTATTAACTATGCTTCCATTTTATAAAACATTAGAGTATGTCATGCTTTAATACAGTGGTTCCTAACGTGAGGGTCACTGGACAATGACAGGGGGTCGCTTGATGATTTCCAAAATCAAATAAATTTAATGAAACTATTATAATTACAACATTTTAACCATAACATACAGAAGATAAAAATAGTAGTTTTTAATAGTAAAAAACAACAACATGCAAATGAAAAGCCATCACCCTGCTGAAATATCCAGCTTAAACCAGCCGAGGATGGTTGGCTGGTTTTAGCTGGTCGACCAGCCTGGTTTTAGAGGGGTTTTGGCCATTTCCAGGCTGGTTTCCAGCCGTTTCTAGCCTGGTCTTAGCTGGTCAGGCTGGGAGATGACCAGCTAAAACCAGCTTGACCAGCCTAGCCAGGCTGGGAGCCTAGCCAAAACCAGCAATGTCCACATCTTATCCTTTTCTCCTCTTTTGCTCTTAGTGTATAATGTAAAGACTGCAGACTGATTATCTGGAATAAAGTTGTTTAAATAAATTAATTCTCTCTCTCTCAGACTATGGCTGTTCCTCCCACATATGTGGATCTGGGCAAATCTGCCAGAGACATCTTCACCAAAGGATATGGTAAGCACACTGTTCACTGTGTCCTCTGAGAGATCAATGGCTGCGTCTCAATCCACTCTCTTGTTCATTAGTCAGTGCACTTTCAGCCACTTTGAGTGCTGTTTTGTGGGAATGCAAATTTACTTAAGTTAACAGTAATTTATGAATGGTGTGTTTTACATTGTAAGGTGCATTCTGAGAGATCAGGTCTGAATGTCTAGGGGTGAGAGATGGTATAATTTCTTCACAGTAATGCAGATGCTAGAGCAGGTGAAACCTCAGGATCTATTCAACACCCTCAGACAAGATTTTCAGATAAACTTGTCATGCCAGTTTTTTGTTTCAAGCAATGCCCCTAAATTAAATATTTTTATTGAGCGCCATTCTGCACTAGTTCAATTTTCAACAGTTTTGGTACCATGACCCAGATGGAGACAGAATTTGTGAATTTGCAACCGTTTTGGTGCCGTGACCCAGATGGAGACAGAATTTGTGAATTTGCAACCGTTTTGGTGCCGTGACCCAGAAAGAGACTGAAATTACCCAGATAGAGACTGAAATCACAAATGTCCAACCGTTTTGGTTCCATGACCAAGATGGAGACAGAATTTGTGAATTTTCAACCATTTTGTTTCCGTGACCCAGAAAAAGACTGAAATGACCCAAATAGAGACTGAAATCACCCAAATAGAGACTGAAATCACAAATTTCCAACAGTTTTCGTTCCGTGACCCAGATGGAAACTGAATTTGTGGATTTCCAAACGTTTTGGTGCCGTGACCAAGAAAGAGACTGAAATAACCCAGATAGAGACTGAAATCACAAATTTCCAACAGTTTTGTTGCCGTGACCCAGAAAAAGACTAAAATAACTCAAATAGAGACTAAAATCCCAAATGTCCAACAGTTTTGGTTCCGTGACCCAGAAAGAGACTGAAATGACCCAGATAGAGACTGAAATCACAAATTTCCAACAGTTTTGTTGCCGTGACCCAGAAAAAGACTAAAATAACTCAAATAGAGACTAAAATCCCAAATGTCCAACAGTTTTGGTTCCGTGACCCAGATGGAGACTGAATTTGTGAATTTCCAACCGTTTTGGTGCCGTGACCCATATGGGGACTACATTTTTACATTTCCAACCGTTTTGGTGCCGTGACCCAGAAAGAGACTGAAATGACCCAGATAGAGACTGAAATCACAAATTTCCAACAGTTTTGGTGCAGTGACCCAGATAAAGACTGAAATGACCCATATAGAGACTGAAATCACAAATTTCCTACCGTTTTGGTGCCGTGACCCATATGGAGACTACATTTTTACATTTCCAACCGTTTTGGTGCCGTGACCCAGATAAAGACTGAAATGACCCATATAGAGACTGAAATCGCAAATTTCCTACCGTTTTGGTGCCGTGACCCAGATTCAGACTGAATTCGCAAATTCCCTTTCCTTTTTTCCTTTGGGGGTATCCCCAATGGTATTTTTGAAGTGTGCTTCACTTCATTAAGTGAACGAGGGAAGTGTACATGGACAAATCCTCAATCCTTCATCTGCTTCATATGTCCACTCCAGCACCTGTATGTCCCAGAATGAAATGCAATTGTGATGTCACATCAGTGTAGTTAGTAGTCAGTGTAGTAACCCATTCAGATGCTCTGCCATTAGTGGACACTAGTGTGATGTAATCAGTGATATACATCTGAGGGAATGAGACGGAGAGAAGTTGGCGAATGAAGGGCATATAAAAATTGCACCGTAATGCAGCCTGAATTATTTGTGCCCTAAAAAGACGTGCTGTGAAAATCAGGGAGCATCGATGCGCACTATTTACCCTTAATAGACACCCTGAAGCTCGAAACAAGAATCTTGTGAACCAAATCATTAAACATAACGACAAACTAGATATAAATATATATATATATATATATTTTAATAGAAACTATTACCCGTTAATATTTAGTCATAAGTTGAACATAGACAGGTACAGACAATCTTGCAAACATTTATAAATGATTAGTGGTTGAAACAAATATACCAAATAATCAAATTATTTATCTATAATGCACTTAAAACATAATAAAATGAATATGGGGAAATATCAGTTGTTTATAAATTCCAGTTATAATCTTCAATGTGTTAATATGGAATGAGGATGTTCTCATGTCACACTCAGTATCACATTGTCTGATGTCTAGTGGGCATGTTTTAATGGACGAATCAAGCCTAAATAGATGCTAAATGTGTAAAAAAAAGAACTGTAAATGCAAAGCCATGAAGACTGTGTGTTGTGGTGTGTGTGTGTGTGTCAGTGATGTTGGTCTTTGTCATGTGCAGGATTCGGTCTCATTAAACTGGACTTGAAAACGAGGTCAGAGAATGGACTGGTGAGTAGCCGCTGATTTCTTCACATCATCATAAACACAGTCAGCAACACTGCCTTCCTGCTGAGCTTAAAGGGGCAGTTCACACAAGAAATGAACATTTCATCATGGTGGTTCTAAACCTTTGAGTTTCTTTCTTCTGTTGAACACAAATAAAGGTATCCTGAAGAATGCTGGAAAAAAGCAGCGTCAACATCCATAGTGGGAACAACATACTCTGTATGTCAGTCAGAGGATGTTTTTTCCAGCAATCTTCAGAATACCTTCATATGTGTGCAACAGAAGAAACTCAAGCAGGTATAAATATTAATGAGTAAGTAATGGCAGAATGTAAATTAAGTGAACTGTGTCTTTAACTTAAAATACAGCATCGAGGCCAATATCTGATCTGAGTATTGGATGTGTTTAGATGTCAATTAGATGTCTTTTAAACTTATTTATGCTTGGTGGGAACTTAAAGTTGCTGTATGTAAATTTTTTTGAATCTTCTAAAGTATCTGCTAACATATAGTGTTTTTTTTATATTTAAGAAACATGCTAAGTGAACTAGTTTATCTGAGAAACGATGTTCAAGTCAGTTATTCTGCTTTGAGAATGTGCGGTACGTGCCGGAACGTCTGTCTCTGCTTTGATCTGTAACTCCGCCCACTGCTAGTTTAGCCAATCGTATTACAGCACCCTGGGTTGCCTTGGTGGAAAACACACTGCATTTAATTTCAGTCTTAAAGGCTTCAATGGGGACACAGCTGAAAATGTGAGCTCTCGAGGACAGAAGCAGCCTCTGAAATGACGCGCAGATTCAGAGATATAAAAATCAAAGTCCCTTTACAGCATAGGTCTCAAACTCAATTCCTGGAGGGCCGCAGCTCTGCACAGTTTTGCTCCAGCTTTAATCAAACACAGCTGATCCAACTAATCAAGGTGATCAAAAAACTGTGCAGAGCTGCGGCCCTTTAGGAATTGAGTTTGAGACCTATGCTTTAGGGCTAGTCATTTCACTTTGGCAGCCATCTTTGAAACACCTCTCTTCGGTATGCTCGGGCATTCTGTCTGAATGGGGAAACATCAAATTCTCAAATTGTTTGCCAAGATTACATTGCATATTTGGAACCACCAATAAAATTAAACATCATCTGTCTCATAAGTTTTGTTTCTAAATGTCCGAATCAAACTAAATCGGCATATTTTCATGTTGCGCGAGCTCATGTGCACTCGAAAAGAATGAGATCACAGCACCAACCTCATTCATGGCCATGTTACACATGTTCATCTGGATGATGATCGTCTGATCGCGCTGCTCTTCTGAAGTAATCCACAGCTTGGTCTTGATGGTGAATCTCCTCCAGAAATGACAGCGACTCTTTTACTAGTTGGTGGGCGTTCGAGTAGTTGCTGTCATGTGATGTGCGTTTGACAGAATGGAATGAACCTTGCGTTCGTTTCATACAGATTACAAAACCTAAAAACTTTTGTTTTCAAGTGCACAGGGGTTCATTTAAACTCACAGATTTCAAGCTTTATGTGGATATATCTCTCATGTCTGTGAAGCAAGTATTTACTGAGATTCCAGTGTGTTTGTTGGCCACCAAACTGTCGTAAAAGCCCACGTCTGGTCCCAGCTTTTCCCCCAGAGAAACGTCAGTCTAAAGCGATCACTGATTGGCTTCTCTACTAGTAGGCGGGGCTTCATTCACCATATTGATTGTTACACTTTTCCACATTCAAAACTATAGGAGTGACACTTCTGGTGTATTCTAGAGTCTTTGATAAAAATACACATGAGGTGGTTTTTCAATTAGCAAATAACACAATTATGACAGTCGTAACATTATCTGATCAGCTAGCAGTGTAAGACTTAATCATCAGGCACATTCGCTCTGCATATGTTGTCAATCTGGCAACCCACACATGCATCTCATTAGGGGAGTGGCCTGGTGAAAAAAAAAAACCCTCCAATATTTTGATTCTGGACTGCAATACCCAATTCAACCACTGGGTGTAAACCTTACGCACTGCAGCTGTATTTATAGATGTAAATGTGGTAAAGCGTGTGTGTGCTGCAGTGATGTTTGAGTTTGGTATCATCTGTTCCTCTTTTTTCCTCTGCAGGAGTTCAAGAGCTCCGGCTCAGCCAACACAGAGACCAGTAAAGTAGCAGGAACTCTGGAGACCAAGTACAAGTGGGCTGAACACGGCCTGACCTTCACTGAGAAGTGGAACACAGACAACACTCTGGGCACAGAGATCACTCTGGAGGACCAGGTCAGACCGAGAGCACACACACACACACACACACACACACACACACACACTAGCTCTGCATGATGTTGGAAAAATCAGACATTTCGATATATTTAGTTTTTTTTTTGGTGATTTTGTTTATTATTAAGATTATTATTTTTTAATTTTATATATATATTAGATTTTTTTTATTCATTATTTTAATTTTAAAATGTAACATTTTTTTTATTTATTTTTTATTTATTTTAAAATTAATTTATTGATTTTGTAGTATTTATATAATAAATTTTTTTATTATTATATTTTAATTTTATTTTTTATTTTTTTTTATATACAGTTCATAATCAAAATAATAGCAGTGTGATGAAAAAAATGAGTAAATCCTTAAAGTAACTTTTTTATTTCAATACACGCAAATGCATTGGGAAGACTTGAAAAATAGGAAAAAATAGTTAAATGTATAATTACTTTACAGAAAGTGACAAGATGTACTATATGAACTGTGAAATTAGTGATGATTTAGTATCCTAGTGAATCACTGAACTAATATTTAGTTGTATAACCTTGGGTTCTGAGAACTGCCATGTGTTGCACAGAGTCGGCCGATTTCTGGGACCTTTAAACAGGTCTGCCAGCTCAGGACGATTTTACTACACCATAATTCCTCTGCATTTCTTGGTTTTGCATCAGAAACGGCATTTGTGATGTCAGCCCACAAGTTTTCTATTGGGTTAAGTTCTGCACTCTGGGCTGGCCACTCCATATTCTTAATCTTGTTGGTCTGGAACCAAGATGCTGCTCGCTTACTGGTGTATTCAGGGTTGTTGTCTTGTTGATCTTCACAAATTACTTTTGTCTGCTCTTGTGGATGCACACATTGCGATATTAATGTTCAATTGATGTATTGTGTGGCTCTAATACACAGCACTCCTGACACTCACCGTTATCTTCTTTATCTTTCAGCTGACCAAAGGGCTGAAGCTCACATTTGACTCTTCCTTTTCTCCAAACACTGGGTATGTGTTTATTGAGTTTATTTATTGAGTTCGGTTCCAATCAGTACTGAGATTTTAAAAACCTCCATTTCACGACAACATTTGAATACGTTCTTACACGACTGATTGGCCATTGTGTTCACATGCTCAACAGAAATGACTGTGATTGGCCGTGAAGGTCATTAGTTCACTGATGTTCACAGAGTGCAAACACAGATACACACACTGGAGTGTTTTAAAGCCGTGTAGATCAGCTGATCTGTCTATGAGCTGACATATGACTGATCTGCGCATTTGAAAAATGTGTTTCATCTTTATTTATTATGTATAGAATATACACACATGCATAACAAAACTATACACAACTGTTTTGCATAGATATCTAAATTTATGTGTATGTGTGTGTGTATATATATATATATATATATATATATATATATATATATATATATATATATATATATATATATATATATATATATATATATATATATCTACAAATATAATTCGATCTATCACTCTATGGTTTTGTCTATCGCTCTATCCTATCTATCGCTTAATTGTTCTATTGTTCATTCTCTTTCTATCATTCTTTCTTTTTTTTTATTCCAGAAAAGAACTAAGCCTTTATCCAGGAGAAAAACACAATAATAAATACTGAGAAATATTTGAAAAATGATTAATTTCACAGGACAGCGAATGATTCATTCAAGAGTCTCCAACTGTATTTATTAAGTTCACAAAATGTGTAAAATAATCAGCATGCATGTCCTCTGATGCTGCTGTCCCGCAGTAAGAAGAGTGGTAAGATCAAGAGCAGTTACCAGCGTGAGCACATTAACCTGGGCTGTGACGTGGACTACGACATCAACGGGACGGCGGTGCACGGGGCGCTGGTGCTGGGGCTGGATGGGTGGCTCGCCGGGTACCAGATGACCTTCGAGGCCGGCAGGAACCGCATCTCGCAGAGCAACTTTGCTGTGGGATACAAGACCGATGAGTTCCAGCTCCACACCAATGTGTACGTATGAGGCATGGGCCATAACAGAGAAATATGCAATGTTATTGAGTATAGAGGTAACGATATTTCTTATCAAATAACATTTCCCCTGATTAATGCTATTTTAATTAGTAATGTTTTTAAATCTATTTACTTATTTAAATCTAATTTACTTATTTAAAGATATTAAAGGGTCACGAAACACCAGAACACATGTGTTGAGCTGTTGACAGTCATATCTGTGTCCCGCGCTGCTATAAACACTATTAGACACATATATTGCACTAAAAAGTGAAAATTGGTTGTTTTTGCGTTATTTTGAGCAAATTCGTTCTTCCGGTTTGAAACGAATTTTTGAAGCTGCGTCACGGCCATGAGATACATAGGTGTAAATCCAGCCTGAAGAGTGGCTGTCTGTCTTTTCGAGGACATAGTGACGTATCTGAGTTTGCGGCATTAATTCATGAGAAATGTGGAGGATTTTTTTTCTCTCATTCGCCATGCTGTATCAAATCAGCCTCTGTATGTTTGTTTTGCCTGTGAAACTTAACGCGTGCCCAAATGGAAACTCCCTTCTATGCAAATCATATCCTCTTTCCCTCCCCCGACACTCCCACACTCCCAGAGCTGGACACGCCCAACTTTCCTGACTTTTTTCAAAACAGAGGTGTGAAAACACCCTGCTGAGACATGGGGTTTCATGACCCTTTAAAATGGATCAAATACATAGTTATTTTTCAGATCTGATTAATTCTGCAAATGTTTAGTCTTTAAAACAATCTGGATGAGTGAAGACCTCAGCAGATATTCTGACTGAGTGGTTATTTTGGTATATTTCTTCTTGACTCCGCCCATAAGTGTTTATTTTCAGCTTTCGGCCAATGGCAGAACAGCAGCTACTGTGAAGGCGGGTGTAGGACTCCATTTGATTGGTCAAATTCAGATAAACAACCATTGCATGAAAAAAAAGAACTTATCAAACGTCTGCAGCACGTATATTGCATATATTTATTATCACGATAACGATAATTTTGCGATGTGTTGTGCAGCTCTAGTGTATGTACAAGAAATGGCCGATACTGGGGTAATATGTGATATTGTTGAGTAATTAACTCTCACGATGTAATGTTTCCCTAGAACAATGCTATTCTATTAGTAAATAGCAAATAGAATTTTTAAATCATTTATTTATTTAAAGATATTAGTGGAGATTTTCTGTAGTTATATTGTTTTGTATTATTTTAAGTCGTTTGATATGCAGTGACACACAGTCAAGTCTTTTGCTGAACAGATCCAATATATTTGACGCTCATAAATGTTCATAAAGTCCTCATGCTGCAGGTATTAGGAGGTTTGCTAAAGGTGCAGCGAGGGGTTTGTGTCTTTAATAAACTATGACAGCTCGTGTTCATTGAACAGTAAGAATGATTAATAAATCTATATGAAACAATCCCTTAAAAGTGACGTCACGTCTTCAGTTTCGGGCTCAGGCGCGCTCTGCACTCACACTACAAGTGTACTGCGCCAAAGTCCAACTGAATCGCGGCTGGGCCTGATTCGGAGCACTCACACTTGCCAAACTAACTGATAAACGCGCCTGGGCACGGTTCGGATAGCCTAGTGTGAGCGCACCCTAAGACTCCATCTGATTAGTCAAATTCAGATAAACAACCATTGCATGAAAAAAAAAATTATTTATCACACATCTGCGTTTTGCATATTGCGTATATTATTATCACAATAACGATAATTTTGCAATATGTTGTCCAGCAATAGTGTACACACAAGGAACGGCCAATACTGGGGAAATATGTGATATTGTTGAGTATTGGAATAACAATATTTCTTACGATGTGCCATTTCCCAAGAACAATGCTATTTTTGTTAGCCGCTTTTAAATCATTTATTTATATAATGATATTAAAATAAACAGATCTAATTAAGACTAAAACAGTGTCGAGGTGCAGCATTTAATTCTAGTACGTCCTGAACGCAAACCTGCTGTGTTTCCAGTCTCAATCAATTTACAGTGGAGTCAAATCAAATCTTACATATTTGCAACATAAAATAAACTAAAAATAATGTATTGAGCAAAATAAAATATTTTGCAAACAAAAAAAAAACCTGCAAATAAAAATCAAGCAGCGCAAAAAAAATCTTTATTTAATTTGTAGTTTTTTTGCAAAATATTATTTCTTAACATTATTCGTTTCTTAACATTTTGACTTTGAGATTTGCATTTTTTAATTGCTCAATTTTTTACTTTTCATTTGTACAAATGTATTTTATATTGCAAATATATAAGGCCCTGATTTAACTCCATAGAAAGTATGTAGGTAAATAATTTTGTAAACCGCCTCAAACACCTGCTGTAATAACTAAATGCACAGAGCAATCATAGGTTTTATTATTATTACGATGAGTATAAATTGGCATCATTTTACCGGCGTATTGCAAATGATAAGATCTGGCCGATATATAGGATGTCCTGAAGGCCAACCTGCTGTGTTTCCAGTCTCAAGGTTAGACAGGAGGGTTATTTATGTGTAGCTTTATTCCCTGGAGATTGGATTTATCAAGAGCTTTGCTGTACACTGATGCTTGTTTATATCAGGAGACGCAGGTCTGCGAGGCTGAAGCCGTGTTTGTGCTGCTGGGAATATTCCATCAGTGCTTTTAATTTATTGCACAGTAAAAAAAGAAAACTGTGCCTTTACAAACGGACTCGTTCCTTATATCCTTACACCACATATTATTAGCAGTGTTTCCATTCAGTGATGTGAATTAGATTTATGCACAAATCTGGATTATCACATTATTTGTTAGTGAATAAAGCAGCATTTCCATCCAATGAGAAACAAAAGAGAAGAAAATCATCACTTCCTGATATAATCCAGAGCAAATAATCGTCAGGGAAATGTAGTTTAGTGTGTTTGGAGAAGCCACTGTGGTCTTTTTTCTTTAATAAATGAGCTGCGCTTCAAGTTTTTTTTATCTTGGCATTTTCATTTAAGCACTTTTTTTAATAGGAAGAAATAGACAGATGGAAACATGGCTACAGTTAATAATTATACGGAAATTGTTGTTATTAATAATTCATTATTAATTTAAACTTTAATATAGTGTTTATTACTATATTTAATATGTATTCATATTATTTGAATTAATATTTTATAATACTATTAATATATGAATTAACATAATATTAAATATATCAACAACAGTAATAATAAAGCGCAGCTTAAGATGCAACTAAAGCTGTGGCGATAAATCAGATTTAGAGAATATTCTGCATCAGTTCTGTTATTTTTAATATGTTTTTATTACATGTGTTTTTTTTTTGTTTTTTTAATTTTGACCGAATTTTTGTATAAAATTTTTTTTATTTCACTTTATAATTTTTTTTTTTTTTATTATTTTATAATTATTATTTTTTATTAAGCCAGATTTGTTTTATACAATTTTACATGAGCCAGTAGAATGACGTGTTGTTGTCCATCTAACTAATTAGAAAAATCTTTTGCATCAAAACATAGTTTTTTGTTTGTTGTTGTATTTTATTTAATATCAATGTTGTGTTTAATATCAGGAACGACGGCACAGAGTTCGGCGGCTCCATCTACCAGAAGGTGAACGATAATCTGGAGACGGCGGTGAATCTGGCCTGGACCGCCGGCAACAGCAACACCCGATTCGGCATCGCAGCCAAATACCAGATCGACAGCGACGCGGCCTTCTCGGTGCGTGACGATCATCAGAGTTACTGGAGATACTATCAGCTTTTATTAGATTGTCTAATGAACTGTCATAATATTATATAAATAGCGTAATGTAACTAAACCTGTGGAGAAGAGTCAAATCAAGAAATTATTTTTATTACCATTTATAATTTTTATTTTACTATTATTATTAATTTCCATATAAATGCATACATGCAGTGCTCAGCATAAAGGAGTACACCCCTTTTAATGTTTTTATTAACTTCTCACTAAATATAGACAATATATTTTGGTGCATTCATTTATTTGTCAGCACACTGAAATGCTCATGAATAAGAGAGTGTGTGCTTGGCTGAGTAGTGCACTGTAAGTGGCCAAATGCACCTTGGCTTTTATTCCACACCTGCACCATACAGCGCCATCTGCTGGTTAAAAACTAAGCTGAAACTCCATTCAAGAGAGAATCACAATGCATTTGGAAATAAAACAAACAAATAATGCAAAAAAATAAGCATTTTATTATATATATATATATGTATTTATTATTATGATTATTTCTGGTATAGCTGTCAAATTTGGTTTGAAATAAATGCAAAGGAATGATATTTCCATAATAGTATGTTAGACTAGTACAGACTACCAGAATGCTCTAAATCTCCCCATAATCATTCTTTAGAGACAGATATTTTGCAAATACAGCTGCAAATTTTGAGAAAAGTGCCCATAAAATCTGGGAAAATAACACTGCCAGACCAACACCACAACTCAGAATTATTATACGATGTGGTTTCTGGCCACAGCTCTAGATGTGAACTTCAATACTGCAGACTCCATCAGTATTGAAGGCAAATCTAGAACTACTGTATTTATATTCAACAGCAGTTTTTTTTTGTCTGTCTTACAGGCCAAAGTGAATAATTCAAGCCTCGTGGGTCTGGGATACACTCAAACTCTGAAGCCTGGTAAGTAAAATCCCTAGAGATGGTTGTGCGTGAAAATCCCAGTAGATCAGCAGTTTCTGAAATACTCAGACCAGCCTGTTCAAAGTCACTTAAATCCCCTTTCTTCCCCATTCTGATGCTCGCTTTGAACTGACCATGTCTACATGCCTAAATGCATTGAGTTGCTGCCATGTGATTGGCTGAAATTTGTGTTAACGAGCATTTGGACAAGTGTACCTAATAAAGTGGCCGGTGAGTGTATGTCCGAGTGTAAACTGATAGGAGAAAACATTATAAAAACCTTTATATTCCACAATTGTTCCATCATTTTAATGTTTTTTTTTTCATGTCTACAATGATATCTACAGTAGAATATCTGCTGGATTAATTCTCCGTGTCTCTTCTGCTTTCAGGTATTAAACTGACCCTTTCTGCTCTTCTGGATGGCAAGAACATTAACGCAGGAGGCCACAAGATGGGTTTGGGTCTGGAGTTTGAGGCATAAGAAGCTGCTGATTGCTCCAATCCTGACTTCATTTAATATTACACTTATTTTCTATCCCCAAACCCTCACACACACCTTATTTCTCCTCTGTGAACACACACAGTATACCTGGAGACAATTATGCATTAGCAGCGGCTCCCTTTTCCAGAGAGAGAAACACTATTAGAGAAGAGCGTTCCCCGGTTTATAAGATGCGTTTTCTTCAACACACTCTGCGTTATTTATTTCAGTGTTCAATACTTTACAGATGTTCATTTTTTTGTGGAAGTTTACATCAGAAAACACTAGATTGACATTCCTGATCTTCAGAAAGAGACCCTGCAGCTCTTTATGGTAGATTTCACACTTTTGGGTGCATCTCATGTCTCTGTCCGGTGTGTGTGTGTGTGAGTAATCCACATGTGTGTGTCATTGTTTTAGCACTGCATACTGCCTGTAGCGTCTGTGCAGAGCTCCTGAAAACAGAAGTGTGTGTCGGGAAGAGCACTAGCGATGTGCAGAGCTGGATGTAGGCTTGTCTTCCATTGTTAAATGTAGGATTAGGAAGCTGTGGATTAGCAGGATGGAGTCCTTCCTTATGTTGAATAAAACATTCGACCTCTATCACACCTACTGGACTGTGTGTGTTGTGTTCTGTGGGAAAATCTGCCTTTTTGCATGCAGTAAATTCTGTTTATGTAGATTAGTATTTTTGAAAACTATAGGGATAGACTGATAAAATATGCAATTAAAATAATAATAATAATATTATATATATATATATATATATATATATATATATATATATATATATATATATATATATATATATATATGCAGTATATAGTTTTATACAATATATATATATATATATATATATATATATATATATATATATATATATATATATATATATATATATATATATATTTTAATTTATTAAATTAATTTATATTTTTGAATCTATTTTAAATGTGCATATATATATTATAGGTGGCCATAGATTATTATTTTTTTAATCTAGATTAATCTCACTGTAATCTTTGAATTAATCTAGATTAAAATGGCTCATTTGAATTCTGGCATTCAGAATATGTGTGCTGCCCAAATAATGACTAAAGTAAGTCTTTGAGAACGGGTTTCTCCAGCCAGGTGGTGCATTAGACCAGGGGCTCATCTCCTGTTTCCAAAATGCATCACAAACTGCTTGAGAAACTGTTCTACTATGATCATTGGTGATGAAAATAAATGATGTTCAATAAGATGTGCTTGTGTTTACTCACTGTTTATTCAGTTAAACATGAATGTTGAGCTGTAGGCCTACATAAGCTCCAAACAGCCATTTTTGATCACCTTCATCTGACTAAAGTCAGAACTGAACTAAACAGAAATGGAATTAAGACATGTGGAGTATTCAGATATTAGTGGCAGTATTGAAGTAAACACCGAGATCAAACTATTACCCTCATGTAGGACTTTTCAACATATTTTCCCACAAGATCCACACACCCGGCTGTCAGTAAAGGACCACACACACACACACACATGTTTGTTTTTGTGAAAAGTGGGTACATTACATAGGCTTCCATTCATTTTTAACAGATCAAAGCGTATATTATATTGGCCTCACCCCACCCTACCCCTAAACCCAACCATCACAGGAGACAGTGTACAGCTTTACTCCCTGAACAAACTCATCCTGTGTGATTTAGAAGCTTTTGGAGAAGTGAGGACGTCACCAATGTCCTCACATTTCACCTCCTTTTTGTAATACCTGTGTCATACCTATGTCATTATACAGATTTGTGTTATGTCACAAAAACACGTACACACACACACACACACATTGTGAAATGCGGCAGTTTTCTTTCTTTCCATTCGGCGTGCGTTATTAAACTCCATAACACTCTCACCAGTCTTTCCTCCATATTTGCGTCTAATAGCCCAGTTTGTCACGGGGGCATGAATGAAATGTTCATGAGTGAATGTGAAACTGCCGAACTGCAGTTAAAGTCACCCAAAATGACAGGAAACTCTTAATGAAAGAACTTCACGTAAACACCATTATATTATTGTCTAATAAGGCGAATAACTAGACTACAGATGTCCATGTAAGCGTAGTCAGTAGCGTCTTCAAAGTAAGTAAAAGATCCAGAATATCTATATTATTTTCTTATGTGGTTAGAAAACATCTTAGGGATTTCAGAAAAGTCTAATATGTTGTTCTAATTAGATAGACATCGAGAGTTGAAGTCAAAATTGCAAAATGTGTCCCACATTACCTGAATTCACCCTAATTCCCTGCTGAAAAATCCAGCTTAAACCAGCCTAGGATGGTTAGCTGGTTTTAGCTGGTCAACCAGCCTGGTTTTAGAGGGGTTTTGGTCATTTCCAGGCTGGTTTCCAGCCATTTCCTGCCTGGTCTTAGCTGGTCAGGCTGGGAGATGACCAGCTAAAACCAGCTTGACCAACCAACACCAGCTATGTCCAGCTTAAACCAGGCTGGTCAAGCTGGTTTTAGCTGGTTTAGGCTGGTCATTTTCCAGCCTGACCAGCTAAGACCAGGCAGGAAATGGCTGGAAATCATGCCTGGAAATTGCCCAAACCCCTCTAAAACCAGGCTGAGCGACCAGCTAAAACCAGCCAACAAGCTTAGGCTCCCTCCCAAAACTGGTCACTGTGTGCAGGGGCTGAGTGGACATTTTAAAAGTGGGGGGTCAGCTCTGTGAAATCCAAAAGTTTACATTCTTAATCACCTGTTTCTAAATGTTCTGTCTATAAAAGTGAGGGGGACACATCCCCCCCGGTTGCTACGCCCCTGACTGTGTGTGTTTTATTACTGGTAGTAAAATGTAAGTTTCTTATTATATTCAAAACAATTATTTCAGTATATATATATATATATATATATATATATATATATATATATATATATATATATATATATATATATATATATACACCAAACTGATAATAACAGCGTTGACAGAGCGTAGTTCTGCTGAAATATCCAGCACTTGGCAACCCCGGTCAAAGCGCGGCTGCTGTACTGCGCATGCGCGCCAATGACATCAGCAAAAGATGGCTGCGATATGGAAGACGCGACTGGTGGACTCAACGATGGTGAAAGTGTTAGTTTTAGTGTCAATGCTGGTGTTTTCTGTGAGCTGCGCTTCAATTGCAGATAAAGGTTAGTGTGGGATGTAGCGCTCAACATCTGTAGTGTGTGTTCCCGAGGCCTGTGCTGTCAGTGTACTCAATAACAGCTTTCAATTTCCGTGTCAAAGTGAAACTATGAATGAATGTATTTCTTGTCAAATGTCTTTCTCATCAGACGTTTGTACAGTAAATGACATGTTTATGATGAGATTATATGTTTACATATAGTTAAATTAGCCATGAATAGCCTCTTTGACTCTTATGGCGGAAGCCTGTGCTTTTCGTGACGTGGACACTTCCGGGACTAACAGCGTTAACATTGATCAGACCATGAAGACGTTGCATTTTGTTTTATATTTACACATTCAGACTGTGGCGTTCAATAAAACACTAAAGCTGAACTTAAAAGGCGAATACAGATGGATTATAATGATGTAATTGTAACACAACCCGTGATACGCTCTATAGACCATTTTGAGGGATGTAAACAATAACAAAGGTCCTCGCCTATTTCCTGTATTACATTCTTAATTTCCAAAAGCTTCATAGAATGCAAAAAAGTCCTCATATTGATAAATAATGTTATGACAGCTGTTTTAATGTTAAGATATGACCAAATTGCCTCTTGTTAGTTACGAAATAGTTTGACAACAAGAAGAAAATGTTCATGGGCCTGGTTTTATATTCGCACATTCATTCAGTGACCGCTCCATAAATTTTTTATCCTGGTACTTTGAATATTCAGACAGAAATCACATGTAAGTATGACTTTAAAACAACATTAGCACTATTTAATTGACTGTCAGCACTGTTGTACTTTGATACTCACTGGTGATGATATGATTTCCCTGTTTAGTTTGTAAAGAATGCTTTTCTGAAATTATATTTAGCAGGTGAAAGTCTGAATGTGCGAATATAAAACCAACTCTCTGCCCATGTATTTCAGTGTTTCACGACTCTTTCATTGCTTGTTTTCATGCACAGATGGTAAACCTCAAGCCCATGTGGACAGTAAAGAGGTAACAGCTCCAGATACACAGAACAGCAGTGATCTGAGTAACCCAATCGGCAGTACTTTGAGTCAGTCGACACAGGTGTTGGATGAGGATTCAGCTCCTGCTGTTAAGGATAAAAACAGCAACAAAGCAGATGTTCTGACTGCTCCACTTGCTAATACAGATATAGAACCACAAGATAATGATCCGAAGAAGCAGAAAAACAACACAGGGAATCTGAAAAATGAGACAGAGAAGCAAAAAAATGATTTAAAGCAGCCGGAAACGGACCCCAAGCAGCCGGAAACGGACCTCAAGCAGCCGGAAACGGACCCCAAACAGCCGGAAACGGACCCCAAACAGCCGGAAACGGACCCCAAGCAGCCAGAAACTGACCCCAAGCCAGCAGAAACCGACCCCAAGCAGCCAGAAACTGACCCCAAGCCAGCAGAAACCGACCCCAAGCAGCCAGAAACGGACCCCGAGCAGCCGGAAACGGACCCCGAGCAGCCGGAAACGGACCCCGAGCAGCCAGAAACGGACCCCGAGCAGCCGGAAACCGACCCCAAGCAGCCGGAAACGGACCCCGAGCAGCCAGAAACGGACCCCGAGCAGCCGGGAAACCGACCCCAAGCAGCCGGAAACGGACCCCAAGCAGCCTGAAACGGACCCCAAGCAGCCGGAAACGGACCCCAAGCAGCCGGAAACGGACCCCAAGCAGCCGGAAACGGACCCCAAGCAGCCGGAAACGGACCCCAAGCAGCCGAAAACGGACCCCAAGCAGCCGGAAACCGACCCCAAGCAGCCGGAAACCGACCCCAAGCAGCCTGAAACCGACCCCAAGCAGCCTGAAACCGACCCCAAGCAGCCTGAAACCGACCCCAAGCAGCCTGAAACCGACCCCAAGCAGCCAAAAAATGACCACAAGCAGCAGAATAATGATCCAGTACATCTGAAACCCTCCCCTGCAGCACCGCAGACACAGAGCTTTACAGAATACATGGCTGACAACATGTCTCCAGGACCAGATCTGGGCATTGAAGATAACACAGGCGACGAAGATGATGATGATGATGGTGTTGATGATGATGATGTTGATGATGTTAATGATGGTGATGATGTTGGCGATGAATTTGAAGATATAGGTAAAAGCCACATTGGTGGCATCAGCTCTCCTGAGGACAGCCAAGGCAAAAACATTCACCATCAGGAATACAAAACTCCTCCTGAGAGCTCCGAGATAAACGTCTACAGCCCCCAGGATGAAGACTCGCACTTCTTCTTCCATCTGGTCATCATCGCCTTCCTGGTGGCCATCATCTACATCACCTACCACAACAAGAGAAAGGTACGCTTCTCCGGACCAATGCATTTCCAGAAAAAGGTTTTTGGTCATGCTTTAATTTAAGGTATATTTCTCACTATTAACCCTTTAAAGGGCTCCTATTTGACCCCTTCTACAAGATGTAAGTCTTTGGTGTCTCTGGAATGAGTCTGTAAAGTTTCAGCTCAAAATACCCATCACATCGTTTATTACACAATGCTGAATATGCCCAGTTTGAGCCCAAATCAAAGTGTAACTGTTTTTGTTGTAGCCTGAATCAGGGCTGCACGATTCTGGCAAAAATGTGAATCAAGATCACGATTTTCTCACGATTCTGTAGATGTAAAATAAGGTTAATATTAGAAGGCTATTATTATTGTTAATTCCCAAACAATAATAATATTAGGCATATGTGTAGCTCTACTGTTGCTTAAAATGCAAAATTTTGTATAGTCATTATGGTGGACTTGAACAGACTTTCAATATGTCCTGTTTGTTAATTCACAGTAAAATGAGGACATCAGAATACAACTATTCATAATTCTGAAGTTGATCTATTATGTTTGAGACATGTGCTTGTCATTTGTCATTGACAACATTATTAGACATTTGTTTTCACTGGTAAAATAAGACATTTATCATTATCAGATTCCCTCTTGCATTATATTCAACATTATATAGGAGAGAGTAGTTATACTGAAACAGTAAACTTTTATTTTCATGCACAGCACTATGTGTTAGCTATGAAAGAAAAGAACATACCAAATGCTTGTCGTAATCATAACTCTAAAACGCAATATGATCATTTGAAATGATGTGCGCGCAGGTTTCACTTTCACTTCCGAGTACGGCTCATGCCTGCCGTCACTGTGAGAAAAAACACAATCAAACCTCCGGCATGCCCCTCAAACGCAACAAACTGAACGTTATTTACAACTTTATTACCTGTTTATTCACAGCCTATGCAGGTTCTGTTCACTAAAGTACAATCACTTTAAATGCAAATGAGCTGGTTCTCCCTGCCCATCTTTATGACATGCGTGTCTGTATCTCCTGCATTATGTGTAGTTTATGGCAAATTACCATGTCAGATTTTGGTCATACTTTATTTTAAGGTGAAGATCTCACTATTAACAAACCATTAAACAGGATGTTTACCTCAATAAACCACTGATTAGCTGTTGTATAAGAGTGAAGGGCTTTATTCTGCGAAAACCACAACTGGGATGTACTTTATCCTGCTTATTGCATGGCTGTTTGTCACGTAAAAATGTAAAAAAAAATTTTTTTTTGAGGCGTAATAGTTTATCAAATCTTCAATTAAAGGCAAACCTGACAGAAACCACAATGGCTGAGTGGAGCATATACTAACCTGTGCATTATTCAGCCACTAGATCAGCCACAGACAGATGAGTATATAAATATCAATGTGAATGTATTCACTGACGGTCAAGATGATTTAAAGTTTCAGCTGCTGGATGTGAGTTTTTGACTCTTCTAAAGCATAAAAATACCATAATATGTTAGCAGATATTTACATGCGACGTGAACATCCACAGATGCCTTTTCAAAAAAATCTGTGTTTTAGTTATTTAGCCTGACATGTTCACGGTTACAAAATATTTGAAATGTTTCTTAAAATAAAATATCTTGTGTTCAATGAGAAAAAGTAGTTGTTTTTTACCCAGACTCTTAAAAAGAAGATATTTTAGAGCAGTAGAAAGCAACAATAAGTGCAACAATGAATGAAATAGTGAACGCAACAGTGAATGCAACAATAATTATACTAATGAATGCAATAGTGAATGTAATACTGAATGAAACAGTCAGCGCAGTAGTGAATGCAACACTGGTTGCAATAATGATTGCAACAATGAATGCAACAGTGAAAGCAACAAAGAATGAAATAGTGAACACAACTATGAATGCCACAATCAATGCAATAATCATTGGACAACAAATGCAATAATCAGTGCAATAATAAATGTAATAATTAATGCAACAGTGCAACAACGAACACAACAGTGAACGCAGTAATGAATGCTTCTCCTCTGGATGTCTTCTTCTGCAGCTGATGATGTTGGCCCAGAGCCGGCGCTGGAAGGACGGTTTGTGCTCGCGGGGTGTGGAGTATCACCGGCTGGACCAGAACGTCCACGAGGCCATGCCTTCGCTCAAGATGACCAACGACTACATCTTCTGAGCTGGACACCGTGTCTTAATTTAATCAGGGGAGAATTTGAGGTAACACTTAACCTGAAGGGGTGTTCATAAGACTGACATCAAAGGTTTATAATCATCACATGACTCATGGTTATGAAGGAGAGTTTATGCATGCTTATAACTGTTATTCATTCAGTTATGTCAGTTTAAAGGCAAAGATGACATTGTTTGAGATGTCTTTATGGCAACCTGACATATCAAAATACATCATGATCTGTTTCTTGACATTACCAAGACAACATAACTTGTCATAAATAAGACTGTCATGGAGCCGTTATAATTCTCTCGTGAATATTTTCCTGATCACTTTTCTCAGTGGTGCAAATTTAATTTGTCAATAAAATTTCTCAGTAAAAGTGTTAATATGCTGTAGAATTATTTTATAACAGCATCGTTAATATTTAATCACATCTAATGATATTTTATTTAATTCATAGCACTGTAGTTGGTGTCAAGAAAAATATTACTGATGCTGTTGTAAAATTCATGACACAACTATAATGGCCTCATGACCATCATGTTTATGACGGATTTATGACAAGTGATGTTGTCATGAAAATGTCGTCTTTGCATTTAAAATGACAACTAAGCTAACAGCATCAAATCTCCTTCATGTGTCATGTCGTGATTATAAAGGTGTCATGACAGTCTTATGAACACCTCCTTCAAGTGAAGTGTGATCGATTGTGCTTGAGTCTGAGCAGAAGTGCATTTTTACGAGTTTGAAGAAAAGCAAATGAAGAAAGGTTTGTCCTGTAAATATCTGATTATAAACCTGGTGTCTGTCACAAATCTACCCATGATTTATTTGGTTTGTTTGTGGATGCTCGCCTCCTATGAGCCTGTGTGTGTGTGTGTGTCTGTGTGTGTGTGTATACAGTTGAAGTCTAATCTCTAATAACTGATTTCTTTTCTCTTTGTCATGATGACAGCACATAATATTAGACTAGATATTCTTCAAGACACTAGTATTCAGCTTAAAGTGACATTTAAAGGCTTCACTAGGGTAATTAGGGTAAAGTTAGGGTAATTAGGCAAGTCATTGTATAACAGTGGTTTGTTCTGGAGACAATCCAAAACTAATATTGCTGAAGGGGGCTAATAATATTGACCTTAAAATGGCTTTAAAACAATTAAAAGCTGCTTTTATTCTAGCTGAAATAAAACAAATAAGACCTTCTCCAGAAGAAAAAATATCAGAGGAAATACTGTGAAAAATTCCTGAATCTGTTCAACATCATTTGGGAAATAATTGAAAAATAATTCACAGGATGGCGAATAATTTTGACTTCATCTGTTATTTCTCAGAGGAGCGGCTGTTATCTGCAGTTTCCCATTTGAGTTTATCCTAGAAGAAAACGTATTCACCTGAGTATAAAAGCATTCATGAAGTGATTTACAGCTCTTCTTAATTTCCCAGAGAGTCTATTGTCATGTGTGGAAAGAGAGAAAAAAAAAAAAAATCACACTTATTTGACTTCGACTGTATGTATGTTTGTGTCTCTGTCTGTGTGACTGTGTGTGTGTGTGAGCTTCAGGTTGATCCCTTTCACGTTTGCGTTATGACTTCAGTGAAGTTGTTTATATGTTATATACACGCGGTGTCTGGCGGAGCGGGATCTGCCGTGCCAAAAACTGTGTGGGGGAAGAAAAACAGCTGCTGTGTCCAAAATTGCCCCTATACACTCATTCACTACTTTCTACACTAGTCCACTAATATAGTATACCAGCCTGATCTCACGAGGAAATGTAAGTGTTTTACGTTTTGTCAGTTTAGTGGCTAATTCATACGAATTCGTACGAGTTCAGTCGTATGAAAATGTATGGTTTTAAAAAGGAGGCGTGGCACCTAACCCCGCCCCTAAACCCAACCGTCATTGGGTGATGAGCAAATCGTACGAATTAGATTGTACGAATTCATATGAATTCCGAAGTTACGAATTGCCGTGAGATTGCGTTGAGTATACACTTGAAGGAGTGAATTGAAACACTACTGAGTGCACTGATGGGATGCCATTAAGTTTAAAATCTAATCCATCGGAGTTAATCAACTAGCAAAACACAAACTTCGAATATAAACTTCTCAATCCGACCGTGTGATATGTATATTAACACTACTTTAATTAAATAATAATATATTTAGAAATTATACACTGGGCAGCACGGTGGCTTAGTGGGTAGCAGAATCGCCTCACAGCAAGAAGGTCGCTAGTTCGAGCCTCGGCTGGGTCAATTGGGGTTTCTGTGTGGAGTTTGCATGTTCTCCCCGTGTTGGTGTGGGTTTCCTCCGGGTGCTCCGGTTTCCCCCACAGTCCAAAAACATGCGCTATAGGGGAATTGATCAACTAAATTGGCCGTCGTGTATGAGTGTGAATGTAAGAGTGTATGGGAGTTTCCTGTTATTGGGTTGCAGCTGGAAGGGCATCCGCTGTGTAAAGCATATGCTGGATAAGTTGGTGGTTCATTCCGCTGTGGCGGCCCCTGATTAATACTAAGCTGAAAAGAAAATGAATAAATGAATGAAACTATACACGGATAGGATTGTGCTTTAGACGCCATCTAGTAGTCAGATATCGAAATTCATTCAGCGCACAAACTCATGGGTGTTTTCTCTTGAGTGTGCATGGGGTGTACATACGTTATTGCAATGCATTGTGGGATTGATTGAGTGCATTTCATAATGTTCACTATGATTTCTGACTCCAGGAATGGCTGCTCCCTCAAACAGTGCACTATTAAGTGTATAGGGGGCGATTTGGCACACAGCCAGCATCTCTTTTACTTGTTTTCTCTTTAAGCTGCTTTGTGTGGGAACAGGACTGTATCCTGAATCTGTGTGTGTCAGCTACACAACTGGGGAACACTTTACAGTAAGGGTGTATTAGGTAATGCATTTACTAACATGAACATAAGCCAGTGCAGGCTGTGTAAATGTTACGTTTAGCATTATAATATTTAGATTGGGAACTGTTAATGAACAGATGATTTGGACTGATTAATGAACGCTGTGCTATCATTCATTGATTATCAGTTAACTAATGGGATCTTATTGTAAAGTGAGCACTGATGTCATAAATGAGCCTCGTTATTTCTGATTGACATGAAGGTCATTAGTGTCTGTGCATGAACGCCACATATGTGTGTGTGTCCTCCTGAGAAATGTAGGATTGTTCAATAAAGCAGAGGGTCTGACATTGGGATATTCAGTGCTTTACTAATATTAATATAATCAGACACGTGTACAGATGCCCTAATAAAATAAAAATACTTCACTAAAAGTCTTCCTATTGCTATTTATTTGTGAAAGTACACATGCATTTGGTTTTTAATGTAGTTAATTATTAAAGCACTTGCTGGTAAATGTTTATATTGAATTTCAAAATGTTGTCATACTCATAATTCATGATCACTCAAGTGTGCAATCAAGGGAAACTAACATATCATATATACTCTGACATATGTGCTCTGGTTTCCCCCACAGTCCAAACACACGCGCCACTGTATAGAGAGCGATGTGTGTTTATTATTGAGAACACTTTCTTTTCTTTTCTTTTTTAGGGGAGTTTATAATATGAACTATTATTATGATAATATAGCAGAGATACAGCCCTGTATATCCGTAACAGCTGAGCGATGTGTGATTATTATTGACAACAGTATCTGTATGCTGTATCAGTGATTTGTGCAGGTGTCTAAATTTATTAATGTCCTTGAAATAGAGTTCTTTTCACATGGACTTAAATAAACTGTTAATATACAGCGGGGAAAATGAGCATTGAACATGCCACTGTTTTTCTCAAAAAATATTTCTAAAGGTGCCGTTGACTTAAAATTATCCCTGAAAAAAAAAAAAAAGAAATCCACATATGCAAAGAAAACAAAACTAATTACAGGGTTTCTTCAGGGTCTTAAAAAGTCTAAAATTTAAAAATCTAAATTTAAGTCTTAAATTCGCTGTTCTAGCTCTTAAATATTTTTGCACAGGTCTTATTTTTCCGATGTCCATTTTTGCTTTTATTCTTGCAATAATAAAAAATATAATTGTAGAGCAACCCATTTTCTCGTGTCATTGATATTTAACTTTAATAGATAGAACTGTCCGAGATATGAACAAAAGCAAGCGATGCATTAAAGTTTGATTAAAAAAAAAATCTTGAATGGTTATAAAAATCTTTATAATCATTATAATAATTTATAAAAATAATAGGTTTTAAATATTAATGATATGACGTAGTTCCGGAAACGTACTACATCTCTTGTTTATCCGTCTGATTTTACGGTGGGTTTCTTTTGACCAACCCCTGTCGTTTGAAAGAATATCACAACGTGAACGCATCAAGTATAAAAGTCTCGTCCTTTTCGTGAGGTGCGCGCACAGTCAGCGGAGGTGTACGATGCGGTGTCAGCGAAAGTTTAAATCAGCCTTAAGATGTTTTTTTTTTGTAGTTCAGTGGTCCATCTAACATGTCTTTAGTACAGTTCAATTTAAATACATTTATTTCACCACTAATTTAGTGATTTTGCATTTTCTCTCACGTGTTTTTGATATTGTGGTATAGAAATTTAATACTTAATGGTCTTAAAAAGGTCTTAATGGTCTTAAATTTGACATTATGATATCTGCAGAAACCCTGTAATTAGTTTACAAATTAAGTTATGCATATTAAAATGAAATGAAGGGAGGTGTAGTTCAGCAGTGAAAGCCCAGACAGCAGCTGAAATCTCTCAGTAGTTCTTCAGCAACCCTCTGCCCTTCCTCAGCTGCTTCAGTCCAACATCTACATCAGCAGGAGGATGAAGATCAAACCAGGGTGGACATTTCAGCAAGACAATGATCCAAAACACAGCCGAGGAGACTCTCAGATGCTTTCAGAGAAAGAAAATCAGGCTGTAGAATGGCCTAGCCAATCCCCTGACTTCAACCCAATAGAGAAAACAGAATAAAGCTCAGATCTGATAGACGAGGCCCACAGAAGCATCAAGATTTAGACTCTCTGTTGAAGTCTGTGAGAAACTCACACCTGAGCAATGCATGAGGCTTCATTCTCCATATGAGAGGCGTCTTTAAGCTGCCGTCATTATTAAAGCCTCTATATAAAGTATTAAACACATTTCAGTAGCTCAGCACTCTCTCCTTCTGTCATTTCATTTTTTTACACACAACTCATTCATCAGAGTTGTTTTATTTTTATGTTTGTATTGTTTGTGTTTTTACCAAAATCTGCTTCAACTCCACGTCAGCAGCTCCTGTAAAAATATTATTCCCAGGAAAAACACATGACCTATTCAATACTGATTTCCCCCGCTGTATGTGTGAGCAGCCACTGGAGGGCAGAAGAGTCCAGGGAAAACCAGGTAAACCTGCAGTAAACCCACCTGACCAGCATTTACTCTTTATTTATCTTCAGCAGGGTTATGTGCATTCATGAATTATATTAATCTGTAAGTGTCTTATATTTGCTTGTTGGCATTAGAAGTCATATTACTAATAGCAGTGGCTTATAGTAAGCTTTAAGTGTAATTCCCATTATTATCTACTGGCTTATTGCCTGCTTAATATGAAAACATTGGCTGTTTATTAGCACTTATTAAACACATATTCTGCATAATCTAGATCTATAATCCTACTAATTACTTAAATTTAACCCTGCCTACTTAAATAACTATTAATAGCAGCTAATTAGGAGTTTATTGAGGTAAAAGTTATAGTTAATGTTTAATCTAGTGAGAATTAAAGCTTATAAATAAACTCTGACCAAGTTTAATACACCAGTAATATATACACTTTTTATTTATTCCCTTTTTCAAAGCTTCTATATATATAAAAAAAACTTAAATCTGCATGCTATATTTACTATGTATGTAATTACTATGTACATGTAATTAATATAGGGTGGCGCAGTGAGTAGCACAATCGCCTCACAGCAAGAAGGTCACTGGTTCGAGTCCCGGCTGGGTCAGTTGGTGTTTCTGTGTGGAGTTTGCATGTTCTCCCCGTGTTGGCGTGGGTTTCCTCCGGGTGCTCCCACAGTCCAAACACATGCGCTATAGGGAAAATTATTATTTAAATTGGCCGTAGTGTATGAGTGTTTCCCAGTACTAGATTGCAGCTAGAAGGGCATCCGCAGTGTAAAACATATGCTGGATAAGTTGGCGGTTCATCCCGCTGTGGCGACTCCTGATAAATAAAGTAAATAAGCCGAAGGAAAATGAATGAATGAAATTATGCTATTTTTCAAAGCTTCTATATGTAAAAAAAAACTTGAGTCTGCATACTCTCTCTCTCTCTCTCTCTCTCTCTCTCTCTCTCTCTCTCTCTCTCTCTCTCTCTCTCTCTCTCTCTCTCTCTCAATTAAATTAAATTCAATAGTTGCTTTATTGGCATGACAAATGTTACAATTGTATTGCCAAAGCATTTCTACAGTTTACATAAAAAGTAACATACATATATAATAATAAAAAACAAAACAGTAAATAGTAGTAGTAAAAAAAAAAAATGATATTTATACATAATGATTAAATAAAATATCAACAATACATTGTATTATTCAATATATCACATTAATATTCAACATATCATATTATTATTCAACATATCATATTATTCATACAAATCAATACAAAAATAATAATAGATCAGAATAAACTGTACATTTAACAGCCAACATTTTAGGATAAAACAGTAATAAACACTATAATAATCAGTATATTTACAATGATTCATTTATAATAATCTAGGTGTCTCTCTCTCTCTCTCTCTCTCTCTCTCTCTCTCTCTCTCTCTCTCTCTCTCTCTCTCTCTCTCTCTCTCTCTCTCTCTCTCTCTCTCTCTCTCTCTCTCTCTCTCTCTATATTGCTGTGTATTTGATTTGCTGTGCTGTATTTGCAGATTTCACCACAGGAGGGCTACTCCAAACTACTCTACATTCGCTAGAAATACATTAGAAACAGGTACACAGTGCAGTTATTTTTTTTTTTCTTTACTTTCTTTATTGTCCAATTTTTCTTTGGCTTCACCACACAACCACATCAGCGTTCACA
>LR812539.1:56362914-56550414 GCA_903798195.1 Danio kyathit | reverse complement strand
AAAGTGAGGAACTGCTGGAGAGTGGAGTTTTAATGGAGTGTTTGATACCGCACAGCGAATGGGAGAAAATAAAATCCTCTGCATTTCTCAGTAACTTAGATGCACTCAGTAGGTAGAGTCAGAAAGCCGTGTGTGTATAGACTATCCTGTCACAAAATGTGGTGAAAATCCTACACGACGGTAATAGTTTGATTGTGGTGTTTACATGTTTACACTTGAGAGCAGCATTTACAGCGGATCTTTCAGTCTATAATATTGTACTATAATATTGCAGTGATATTAACATACTGTAAACTTAGAAACTCAATCATTTTGACTGAGGCCTGTCTTTAAAAACTGAAAGATCACTGCTGACCATACGAACTAACTTTGCCATCTGAATAAACAACAAAGGCCACCGATCACACACACACTTACCAAATCTGTAGAGACAGGACAATCAACACCAACTGGTGCTGTGTCTTTTTTAAAAGGAGACGAGCGGCAAATCCAGATTTCATCATTTCCAGATGTGAAAAGCTCTCGGGTAAACAATGTTCCTTACAAGCTTATTTCTGTCGCGTGTCATGTGCACTGTAATCCACACGTGAGTCCAGTGGCGCTCTCATAGCAGGAAAATGAAAACAAAACCTTCGTTGCAGCACATTAATAAACGCAGCACACTAATGCATGCAACACTGACGACACATGTCTCCAAATTCTCGTTCTTCCACTTGTTTTGGCAACACAACGTGGCGTCTCTCTGTCGTCTGAACACTGTAACAGGTAAATCAGTCTTGAAGCTATCATGCATATTAATGAAGTTGCACCTCATACACAATAGAGCGCGCTGATTGGTTTGAACCAAGTCTTTCTCATGAATCAATGCCGCACACTCAGAGACGTCACGATGCACTCGCAGGTACAGACATCCACTCTCCACGCTGGAATACACACAAGTATCTAATCGCCGTGACGCAGCTTCAAAAGTTAATTTCAAACCGGAAGAACGAATTTGCTCAAAATAACGCAAAAACAACCAATTTTCACTTGTTAGTGTGATATATGTCCTCATAGTGTTTATAGCAGCATGGGACACATATATGACTGACAACAGCTCAGCACATGTATTCTGGTGTTTCGTGACCCTTTAAGGGGGCTAATAATATTGACCTTAATAATATTGAAAAAAATTAAAAACTGTTTTTATTCTAGCTGAAATAAAACTAATAAGACTTTCCGCAGAAGAAAAAATATCAGAGGAAATACTGTGAGAAATTCCTGAATCTGTTCAACATCATTTGGGAAATATTTGAGAAATAATTCACAGGATGGCGAATAATTCTGACTTCATCTGTTATTTCTCAGAGGAGCGGCTGTTATCTGCGGTTTCCCATTTGAGTTTATCCTAGAAGAAAACATATTCACCTGAGTATAAAAGCATTCATGAAGCCGTCCTTGTGATTTACAGCTCTTCTTAATTTCCCAGAGAGTCTATTGTCGTGTGTGGAATGGCTCTGTTATCTCCTGAATCCTAATGCTCACAGATGTAAATGGTCTCACTCTCGGTAAGCTCTCCTCGTCTCTTCTTAAACTCTGCCTCAGAAGGAGTTATAAATAAAGCCGTCTGAAGAGCTGTATCCAGATGATTGATAGGTTGGCTAACGGATGTTGGTGCTGTATATTTTGCCTCTGCTTCACTGTGTCAAAGTGTCTCCCCTAATTTAAACCTCACAGCGCAAATTCAGATGAGTCAGTGTGGAGAAGTGGAGGAATACGCTGACTATAAACTAGCTCTACACGTGTGTTTAGAAGCAGAGGATTTGATGGAAATCTAGAAGGTGGCATGGTGGCTCAGTGGATAGCACTGTGGCTTCACAGCAAGAAGGTTGCTGGTTCGAGTTTCGAGCTGATTGGGTGTAAAGTAGGCGTGTCATTCAAAAAGATGGGGAAAAAGGTTTGGGAAGAGTTGTTACAACCTAACAGACTCCTCCTCCTCAACATTTCTGTTTGTTGTCAAAACTGACAGCTGGAGGGGCGTGGTTAAGTGTGTTAGCCACACCCCCAATACCTCAGTCAGACCTAATCTGAGAATTTAACTCAAAACTAACAGGAAGTGCATTTTCAGATTTCAATTAAAGATTACAAGAGCAAACTATTGATGTTGTGTTCATGACATGCACAGATGAACTGATCAGCACAGAACTAACAATGTGAGCTGACAAATTCAACATGCTTAGTTTAGATTTCATGTGGACTTTAAGAGATGTGCTGACATGTCAATGTTATATTGCGATTAAGCCCTTACTCTGATTATTGAAAAATAATCCCATTTTTCATGCACATCAATAATGAAATGTAGTCATAGATTTAGCATGGCTAATAAAGCTGAGTGCAGAATCATAGGAAATGAGGTTTTTAGTTAAATGGAGTTTGTCAGATCATTAAATAAATGGCCTGACATCCGTAATCCAGGATTGGACATCACCGCACACCTAATGAACAGCACAGAGGAAGCTCTAATTACATTCTAGCTACTGTCAAATTACTGAATATGTAAATGCAAATGAACTCTCAGAGGATCTCCAGATCTGCCGCTCTTTTATGTAGTTTTGCCACCGAGTCCTAATGACTGGACATCTCATGAGCTGATCAATGATCTTGGTGATGACCGGTCAGTAACCTCTCTGGCCATCCATCACTACTGTGTGTGTGTGTGGGTATCTGCATGTGTGCTTCAACCTCTCTCTGAAGCCTCCGCATCCCATTTGATCGCAGCAGGAGAGGGAAAGGAGGATCTGCAGTGGGTTTAAACTCAAGGCTGATCAGCATTCAGACAGAGAACGCTGCAGCGCTATAATCAAGATGCTTTGCTACTAGCATTGAAACACTGGGCCTCATCCAGTAACAGAAGCCGCTGTGTACGATTTTGGAGATCTCAAATTTCTCTCATGAGTGCCATTCACGCCTGCTGTTCTCGCGTAAACCCACAAAAGGCAGATGTTGACTGATTGTTTGACTGAAAATGACTGACCGATCAACTGACCCACTCTCCTCCTTCCCTAAACCCAACCGATTTTATTGATTGACCCGTCCACCCACTTCCCTAAACCCAACCAACAATTTACAAAGGCAATCCAGAAAAAGAAAAGCCCTCGTCTGATTTTTACCGCGTTTTCAGATGTTACCACATTCTCACCCTGTTATTTACTTGTTTATTTTATGTTTTGGCTTCTGTTTTTGTCTTCTTTCTGAAACCGTTCTTCACAGGACTCGAAACCCGTCGTTGTGGTCAACTCCTCTCTGCGTCTCCACAAATGGGTAACAGCAGGAAAGCCATCCATAGGGAAGTAAGCGGTCAACAGGTAAGCGCCAAAAAGGAACAGCGTCATAGTTCACTCAGCGCCGGTGTTCATTTTAAAGACGAAAAGCAGACATACGCTCCGGCTACATAATTTGTGATCTCCAGAAATGTATATAGGGCTATATTTTTAGAATGAGCCAGTTATTTTTGCTAAGGGCACTGACACAACCCCACACCATGACAGACCCTGGCGTTTGGACTTGTTGCTGGTAACAGTCTCTGGATGATCCCTTTCTTCTTTGGTCCGGAGCACATGACGTCCATTTCTCCCAAAAAAATACCTGAAATACTGACTCATCTGACCATAGTACACATTTCCACTGTGTGATGGTCCATCCCAGATGCCTCCAAGCCCAGAGAAGTTGACAGTGCTTCTGGACACTGTTAACATAGGGCTCCCTTTGGCACAGTACAGTTTTCACTGGCATTTGTGGATGTAACTCTGTATTGTAGTACTTGACAAAGGTTTGCAGCAGTAGTCCTGAGCCCATGTGGTGATCTGGCTTATAGATGAATGAGGATTCCTGATGCAGCGCCCCCTGAGAGGTTGGAGATCACGGTTGTTTGGCTTAGACTTGCGCTCTTGTCCCTTACACACGGAAATTGCCACAGCCATATCACCCTGCACCCCAAGACCGGTCACTCACTGAAGCTAAGCAGGGCTGAGCCTGGTTAGTACCTGGATGGGAGACCACATGGGAAAACTAGGTTGCTGTTGGAAGTGGTGTTAGAGAGGCCAGCAGGGGGCGCCCAACCTGTGGTCTGTGTGAGGGCTAATGCCCCAGTATAGTGAAGGGAACACTACACTGTCAGTGGGCGCCGTCTTTCGGATGAGTCGTTAAACTGAGGTCCTGACTCTCTGTGGTCATTAAAATCCCATGGCACTTCTCGTAAAGAGTAGGGGTGTAACCCCGGTGTCCTGGCCAAAGTCCCTCAATCGGCACTTATACATCATGGCCTCATAATCATCCCCATCCACTGAATTAGCTCTATCACTGTCTCTTCACTCCACCAATAGCTGGTGTGTGGTGAGCGCACTGGCACCATTGTCCTGTGGCTGCCGTCGCATCATCCAAGTGGATGCTACACACTGGTGGTGGAGTGGAGAGACCCCCCTCATGATTGTGAAGCGCTTTGGGTGTATGGCCATACACAATAAATGCTCTATATAAATACACATTACATCACATTACATTACATTACATTACAAATTCCTCCAGATTCATTGAATCTTTTATGTTATGCACTGTTGAACGTGAATTATCCACATGTCTTCCTCTCTTTCTTTGAGGAACATAGTTTTTAAATATTTTAATCATTTTCTTACATATTTGTTGGCAAACTGGTGATCCTCGGCCCATCTTTGCTCCTAAAGGGCTAGACCAGGGGTGTTCAAACTCAGTCCTGGAGGGCTGGTGCAGGAAGCCACCTGCAAGGATGCTTTTAGAAAGCCTAGTAAGAGCTTGATTAGCTAGCTCAGATGTGTCTGATTGGGGTGGGAACTAAACTTTGCAGAACACCGGCCCTCCAGGACTGAGTTCGGACACCTCTGGACTAGTCCTTTCTTGGATGCTGCTTTTGTACCAAATCATAATCACAATCACCTGTTGACATCACCTGCTTCACAGCACATCATTATTTCACCAGTTTACCTGATTACTGCCCTTAATTGCTCCTGTCACAACTGTTTTTGGTGTTGTAGGTCTGAATGAGAGGACAGGATGAATATTTACAAATGAAATGAAGAATAGTTTGTGTTCATATTGTCTGCAATCAAATACAAGTCAAAGTAAGTTTGGAAATCACTACTTTCTTTTTAAACTTCTTTCTGATTTGGGGTTGTATATCAAAGTTCTATATCAGTATGTATATATTACATTATATTACATATTATTATTAGATATATTATATCAATTTTTAATAGTTCAGTTAGGGACAATTTCTTGGCTTAGCAATGACCTCTAAAACCATTTCTGGATTTTTGCACTTACCTTAGACCAGTGGTTCTCAAACTGTAGTACGTGGTACGCGGCCTTCCTTTCAGTGGTACGCGGAAGAATCGCTGAATAATAAAAGAATAAAATGAACACACTTTTAACCCTTAGACGCATGCGATAACACTGAGACTCATGTGATCAGACAGCATTGGCTGTTCCCTGAAGTGTACAATTATGCTAGAGTGCTTTTAATGTTTAATGTTTACCATGCTTGAAGCTTAGAGGTAGAATATAATTAAAGTTATTCTTTGTGTGCACAGACGGAGGGACTGCAAACTGTACCCGAGTCTGCTTGAAAACAGTGGTCGGTGCGCTGTTAACGCAAACTTCACGGTTCACTTATGTGATCTCACCAGATCGCAGAAATACTGCACATATGAATTGGTAAAGCACTGTATGCATTTAATCACTCGCTTTCTGACACACATAGGCCTACTGTAAATGACCTGCAGCAGATCTAATTTCTAATTTAAGCAATTCCAAATCATATATTTAAAATACAAGTTTAGATTTCAAAGATATATGTCAGGTTGTACATGCAACTTCCAAAACTTTCAAAATGTATAAAATATTAAAATTATATATATATATATAGCCCATATTTATCAGGTCCAAGCAACATTTCCAGGTTCTGATGAATAAGCTATACATTAATACTTTACAAGTACAGCAGTTTTCTTTTGACTTTTTAAGAACAGCCATTTTTAATGAACTTTTAAAAGCACATTCTAATTTAAATGGTGAAGTTTTTTTGTTTTGTTTTTGTCTGCAAGCACAGTTAATGTTCAAACTATTTATAATGTTTAAAGTGGCTGACAATAATACATGTTCTTAATAATAGGAATTAATCTGCCTCAATATTAACTGTGCAGTGCTGCAGCTGCTTAATTAGACCTACTACGCTACTGTATTTCAATACTGCTCATTATGGTGGTACATAGAGAGACAATTTTTGTCTGAGGTGGTACTTGGTGAAAAAAGTTTGAGAACCACTGCCTTAGACTAAACCACATTCTTCTCTGTGGATATCGGAGAATAATTAAATATAATGTATAAAATAAGTTTCAGTTGATCATCCCATTATTATAATAAGAGGAATACAAGCTAAAAACTCTGTATGCTTTTGGACTTCTGCAAAATGTAGATAGAGTCCCGTTTATTTCCAACAAAAGCCTTAGTAGGCAGAAAATGTAAAAATGTTTTGTTGAAATGCAGTGATTTACAATGGCCAAATGTCACATAAAGCACATTCCCAGGTTTTGTGGTGCTATAGCCTGGCCTGTTATCGGCTGCTGCTTGTTTTTCAGCCGAGCTGCTAAAATGAAGTTACTGCGTTATTAAAGAGCCTATAAGGAGCTGTGAAGTGTTTAAAAAGACGTTTCGAGATAAGAGCAGGCCGGGATCTGTTTGTTCTTCAAACAGTGTATTGCATCCTCGGAGTAAAACAGGCCTGTGAAAGCATGAGAGGACGACAAACGAGTGAAAGCGATAACACGCTGCTTTCCTGGAGCGCTCGAGCCTTTTATTTGGATAAATCTGTCATTGCTCTCTGATCCAGGAGTGTGTGTGGCCGTTCTTCAAACACACCGCTTTCCTCATACAATAATCCATAATAACTAGAGGAACTCCGGCTGTTTTATTACATCAGGAAGTCGGTGTTTACAAGAAAACACTCAAAGTTCTTACAGACAAGACTGGCAGCTTTACTTATGAGTCTGAAATGTGTTTTTAGAAACAAACCTTTGAGAAATACACTGAAAAAATGCTTTTCTTACTTGAGTTTGTTGCATTTCCAGTGCAAATATATAACATTCTTAAATTAAGAAGCATTTTCTAGACAAGTACATAAAAATAATGTCTTATTTTCAGAAATAATGAGTCAAAATTAAGTGAGTTTTTCTTCTTCAATTAAGCAAAATAATCTGCCAATGTGGCATACAGAATAATCTTGCTTTCATTTTGAAATAAGACTACTTTGCTTACCCCATTTACAGATTATTTAACATGCTTAAAAAATTGGTCACACTTTACAATAAGGTTTCATTAGGTAATGTATTTGCTAACATGAAGTAATTATGCACAATACTTGTACAGCATTTATTAGTCATAGTTCAACATTTACTAATGCATTATTAACATCCAAATTCAAGCTTGGTAACGAAGGAGACGGGAACCAGAGATGCGAGTATAACAACAGTTTATTATATAGGATGCAGGGTAAACAGAACTGAATGAAGATGCTTTGCAGGATGGTTGGGTATGAGCACATGGATCAGAGGAACCGGAGGAGATCTTGAGAAGCCAGGCACATGCACAGATGCATTCGGGGATCGACGACAACCAGAGGAGGGACCAGGAGAAACCACACTGGGAAGGAGAGATGCAGACACTGGAGATCAAAGGGTACGAGAGAGGTAAGTAAACTTTGGGAATAGATATGACACTGACCGTGAGGAGATTGCAGTCCCTCAGTAGCACTGAGGCTGGACACTAAGTGAGGGCTGGTGAGGGTATTCATGGTGCTGGCGTGATGAAGGGGAATGACGTGTAGGTGATTGCGGTGACGTAAGCCACGTTCACACTGCACTTTTCTCGGTAAAGTCTAGATCGGATACACGGCCAGCCGGAAGTGCGATACGCACATTAATATAGCAGCATTTTTAATGACACTGTTTAACAATAATTACAGTACTGTGATTGTTGGGTTTAGGGTTGGGGTGGGGGTAGACGTTAATAAAATACAATTTATTGGGTAATTTAATAGATAGCATAAATAATACTCTGTATAACTACTGTTGTACTGAGACCGATGAAGATCGATGACCTCTCTGTACAGAAATTTAAAATATGGACCAATCGCTAGCCTTTTTACTGTTCAATCATCTTGTTTAATCCCGCCCCTTTCACAGAGCCGTACGACAGAATTTCACATGGTCTAACAGGGTTGTGTTTATTCTCTTAATGAGTTCTGGGTGTGTTTTGAGCATAACCTGCATTAAACCAATCAGAGTCTCGTCTCTCATTCCCTTTAAGAGTCAGTTGTGTCGCTCCATGGTGCATTTGCTATTTACATGGCGACTTTGTAAGTGTAAAAACTGAACGCTTCACTAGCGAGAAAACAGTTAAACAGAGCATCTGCAGCGCAAGGATAAAGAACGAGCCTCCTCCATTCAGCCTCTTTACTTTCTCTTTACTTTACTTTTACTCTTTACTCCTTTACTTTGGTGGAGTAAGGAAACGGTGGAAACTCACTCCACTGAACACATCCATTAGCCCACATATTTAATTTCCTTTGTTAAGCATAAAGATTTGTGTCAAAACTATTTCTAAATTCTGTTCTAATCTCCAGCAAAGGAATAAATGAACAATAATAACAAAAAACTGAGTTATATCAAACACACGTCCTGTTCTTATGCCCCATATGGTGATGCAGACGTCTCCAAAACCCCACAGGTGGACAAATCTACACTTGTGTTTATTAAAACAAATATAAATCTGCATATAATAAATAATACTGCTGATAATAATAACATTATACAGATGCAGATTGTCATGAATAAACTGAAAAAGCCCCCCGAGGTGAAGAAGGCATGGAGGCAGTGGTGTTTATATTGATGTAGAAAATCCTCATTTCTGGATCATTTTAATCCTTTAATTGTTTTCATCTGTAAAGATATTTGTGTATTGCTGTACATCCTGTGTGTATTCAGCAATGTGTAAGTGTTTGGACTTGCATAGGCTCATATCTAACACACTCTGTGCTGGACTTTAGAGCAGCTTTTTGTTGGTCAATAGTGCGGTCTATATCAGTTCCTCAAAATAACAACGAGCCAACAGTGCACCTTAACACACCTCCTTTATAAACCAGCACACCCATGAGGCCACAGAGTGGTGCAAATGGATTTGCTATTTAAACAACGTGGAGCAAAACGGGAAAATTAGGGTTGCGCTTTCCTGAAGATAGCAACAAATCGGGGCAAACACATCTTGCACCTTAATGTGGTGTGTGATAGAGTCTGTACGATGACCCGATTCTCCCATCACTGGTGTTTGTGTGTAATAAAGGCAATGACATTTCACTTCAGCTTTTGATTTTTTAAATCTAAGTTTTCATCCACCCGTTGGTCACATATTTGGTAGAAAAAAGCAATATATCCTGCTGATCACACGAAATGATTCGCGCTGAAAGAGGATCTATACTTTGCATTATTGTAGCTTGTAGCTTTAATTTGGTTTCTGGGCTACGCTGTGCTTTCACCGCTAACCTCGCTCTTCTTTTCATTACGGAAAGGTGACTTCAAGACGGCTGGTTTGATATTGCGCTGGCAATCATCTAGCGTTCGAGGTTATGTGTGTCTTGAGGGGAAAATGGTATATTAGGGCAGTAATTGCCCTTGTGGTCTGCGTGTTTGTTTTTCATGATAACCTCACTTTCTCCTGTGACTTTCACCCCGTGCAGACATTTGCATCCAAACTGATCTCAGGACAGAAGTTGAAAACACACATACAGTATGACACCGCTGCTGATGACTCCAGAAAGAGTCTCGAGGGATTGATATGGCTGCGTGTTGACATTGCTGGAGCTCTCTGACTTTCTTAAATGGTGATCTCAATTAAATTTGGCTGTCCTCTTCAATATGGGTGGAGGTAATGCTGTCCTTGAGCATCAAACAACATGCGCCTACATTACATGTGCTCCATTTCTGGAGAAGCGCTCTGGGACCCGGACTCTCAGCCTAAATAAGGACATTTAATGGGCTCTTATAAACAATCATCCTAAGGCTATAGGCAGCGGAGCCTTTTCACATGTCCGGGTTTCTCAGAAGTCGATGAGTTGGTAAACTCAGAGCGCAGTGAATGGGAGAGCACAACAAATCATTTATTTACAATCCTATTAGCTGAAATAATAACAGAAAAACTCCATGGTGTTATCAAGACTTTCAGAAAGAGGAGAGCAATAGTGTGAGACTGATAACGGCAGCCAGAGGAGAGAACAATGTTCAATTTATACTGTCCTGCCTCTATACACACTGCATTACACACACCTCACACAAGCGCTCATTCGTTTTTGTAACTTGATGCGAAGATGATATAACACAAACATAAATACATAGGCAAGGCAAGCTTATTTATATAGCACATTTCATACACAATGGTAATTCAAAGTGCTTTACATAAACAAGAATAAAAGAAACAAGAAAAATAAAAACAACAAAGAATTATTAAAACAGATTAAAATGTGTTGAAACAGGTTATAACAGAATGTAAAAGAAAAGAAAGACACAATAGTGTGATGTGTGGGCTGTAGCACAGTGCTCATTCAGTAAAGGCACAGCTGAACTGATGTGTGTTCAGTCTTGATGTGAATGTGCCTAATGTTGGAGCACATCTGATCATTTCTGGAAGCTGATTCCAGCAGAAGGAGGATTCACCCTGCTTTGACTGAACCCTTGCAGTTTCTAATTCACTTGATCCTTATGATAAATGCTTATAAATATACATACATACGTTTTTTTAAATATAAATTTTAAAAGGTTCCAAGGATTTAAGATGATGATGACTTAAACAAATCAAAACGATGTTGTGAAAAGGGTCCATATGGAAGAAAACTAAAAGAGTTCTTCATTAACCCTTTATAGGGCACTCATTGAAATACTCACTAGACAGGCTCATTGGTAATATGTGCCCAGGGCTACATACAGTTATTTCTAATAACTTTTTCTTTGCCATAATAACAGCACATTATATTTGGCTAGATTTTTTTAGGACACTAGTGTTCACCCAGCAGGCACAGGACGTCAACATGACGTCAGATTGATGTTGTACCCCAATGTCGTGGGATGTTGCATTTTTCTTTGGAAATGAAAATTGTGTTTATTCAGAACCCAACGTCAGACTGATGTCAGGACAACATCGGACAGACGTTGCATTTTGGTTACTTTCCAATGTAACCTAAAATCAACCAAATATCAACGTCTAATGATGCTACAGCTTGATGTTGTGTGGACGTAACCACTATGAAGTCTATGAGAGATTGGATTTTGGTTGCCATACCTGATGAATAAATGTCAGTATTTGACGTGAATATGACGTTGGGTTAAGATGTTGACTTGAGACTGGATTTTGGTCACTTTCCAACACAACCTAAAATCAACCAAATATCAACGTCCTTTGACATCGTTATTGTACATCAAAATAACTTTGTCCTTAGACACGGGCAAATCTAAATCTAACCTAATAATAACATCTCATGATGTTGTGTGTCTGTTGGGCAGCTTAAAGTGACATTTAAAGGCTTAATTAGGTTAATTACGCATTCATTTTCTTTTCGGTTTAGTTCCTTTATTAATCAGAGGTTGCCACATTGGAATGAACCGCCAACTTACCCAGCACATGTTTTACGCAAAGGATGCCCTTCGAGTCGCAACCCATTACACCCATACACACTCACACACTACAGACAATTTAGCTCATCAGCTCCCCTATAGCGCATGTGTTTGGACTTTGGGGGGAAACCGGAGCACCCGGAGGAAACCCACGCCAACACGGGGAGAACATGCAAACTCCACACAGAAACACCAACTGACCCAGCCGGGACTCAAACCAGTAATTATCTTGCTGTAAGGCGATCGTGCTACCCACTGCTCCACCCTGCAGCCATGTTAATTAGGGTAAAGTTAGGGTAATTAGGCAAGTCATTGCATAACAGTGGTTTGTTCTGTAGACAATCCAAAACTAATATTGCTGAAGGGGCTAATAATATTGACCCTAAAATGGTTCATTTTGACTCATTATTTCTGGAAACAAGACTTTTTTTTTTTGTTTGTCTAGAAAATGATTTTTGATTTAAGATTTTTTAGATGTTTAGACTAGAAACAAAGCAAAAAATAGTTAAGAAAAGCAATCAGCCAAAACATGATCAGATTTCTTCATCATCAGAGTGTAAATGATCAGCAGATTCTGGTGAGAGTTTTGAACATCACTCAGGGCTTATTCTCAATATCTTAATCTCAATAAAGATGTACACACACAGTGAGTGGCGAGCGAGCGCTGTAATGACACTGTCAGTCACGCAGCAGCTCATCCACAGAAATATCATATTTTCTCAGGTAATTCTCTGCGCTGTCACCTTTGAATGACATCATCCTCAGGTGAGTCTGTCCTCCGGGAGATTTCAGGAGACAGATGAGAAAACGTTTCCCTGGGTCATCGCCTCGCTTCACCTCCAAAGCAAATCTACATCCCTCTGCACACCACAGAAGAAGAGCCCCACGCTGAGACCAGCTGCTGTCATTAGCTTTGAAATCATCATTTTAGCACACACGCACGCACACACACACACACACACACACAAATGCAATTTTGGGTGTAATAAAATAATAGGGCGACGCAGTGGTGCAGTAGGTAGTGCTGTCGCCTCACAGCAAGAAGATCGCTGGTTCGAGGCTCAGCCGGGTCAGTTGGCGTTTCTGTGTGGAGTTTGCATGTTCTCCCTGCGTTTGCGTGGGTTTCCTCCAGGTGCTCCGGTTTCCCCCACAGTCCAAACACATGCGCTACAGGTGAATTGGGTAGGCTAAATTGTCCGTAGTGTATGAGTGTGAATGAGTCTGTGTGGATGCTTCCCAGAGATGGGTTGCGGCTGGAAGGGCATCTGCTGTGTAAAATCGTGCTGGATAAGTTGGCGGTTCATTCCGCTGTGGCGACCCCGGATTAATAAAGGGACTAAGCCAAAAAGAAAATGAATGAAGGAATAAAATAATAGATTGAAAATATGATCATATCACCCCAATTTCATCCTCCTTACACTGGCTGCCTGTTAAGTTTCATATTGATTATAAAATAAAAAAATCATAAAGCTTTAAATAATCGAGCTCCTGTTTATCTTTCCAACCTCCTGTCTGGCTACAATCCAACCCGCTCTTTAAGATCTCAAAACTCAGGGCTTCTGGTAGTGCCTAGAATAGCAAAGTCGAGTAAAGGAGGTCGAGCCTTTTCGTTTATGGCTCCTAAACTCTGGAATAGCCTTCCTGATAATGTCCGAGAGTCAGACACACTCTCACAGTTCGAAACTAGATTAAAGACCTATCTTTTTAGTAAAGCATACACTCAATGCATGAATGTGCTCCACGCAGGTGAGTGGGCTTGACAAACCACCTGTAGGACACACTTTCCCATCCCCTCGTGCTTCCCATGGACCCTATCTACCACCTCAAAGTTCTTCTCCTCCTGCTGGACCAAACCAGACTGTATCTGTGCATAGCAAATAATATGCGCATAACTGAGTAGGATGAACTTTTTATTCAATAAGATGTGCATAAACTGCGATGAAAACACCTTTACTGAACAAATTCCAGTTTGTGCATTAAAAAAAGGTCATGTGACTTTGTTATTAGAGATCATGTGATGATAAAAATGTGTGTGAATGGACAAACCAGCAGGCTGAGCACACTGGAGAACATCTGAAATGTAGTTTTGGTCATTCTAAAACGCCGTAACCATTTCAGTATAAGTGTTATTATCTTATTCATTGTGTGTCTGCATTGTCCTCTGAAGCAAGTCATTTATTAAATAAGGAAAAGATTCATGCAGCTTCTCAATAAACTCCATTTTTACTGTTGATATTTGGCGAGGAAGTGACGATTTTAAATAAACGCTGCTTTATTTGCACGCATCTTTGGATGGAAACATAGTGTGACAGCATCTGCATGTGGACATGATCTGCTAACTCTGCTAATACAGGCTCAGACCTCAGGTCAGGTCAGAAAGGAGGAATACACACGAGATAAAACTGCGCAAAGTAGTCTATTTATGGGCGATGAGACGTGAATGGCTTTCGGTGTCAGATGAACAGTGTTTCAATTTAATGGCTGCTCCCTCGGGGGAAATAAAAGCCTTCTCTCATTATAAAACATCTCTGCTCCAGCAAACGGTGGACTTAAGATCTGACACTGAATTACTCAGCAAACTTCAACGTGAATATCACTATTGTGTACAATAGACGTACAGTTGAAGTCAGAATTATTCGCCCTCCCGTGAAATTTGAATTCTTTTATATTTTACTTACTGACTTATTGACTTACTTACTGACTTACATATTTACTTACTGACTTAATCATTGACTTACTGACTTACATATGTACTTACTGACTTAATTGCTTACTGACTTAATTACTTACTGACTTACATATGTACTTACTGACTTAATTGCTTATTTACTAACTTAATTACTTACTGACTTCATTACTTACTGACTTACTGACTTAATTACTTACTGACTTAATTACTTACTGACTTAATTGCTTATTTACTGACTTAATTACTGACCTAATTACTTAATGACTTACGAACTTACTGACTTAATTGCTTACTGACTTACTGACTTAATTACTTACTGACTTAATTGCTTATTTACTGACTTAATTATTGACTTACTGACTTACATATTTACTTACTGACTTAATTATTGACTTACTGACTTACATATGTACTTACTGACTTAATTGCTTATTTACTAACTTAATTACTTACTGACTTAATTACTTACTGACTTAATTGCTTATTTACTGACTTAATTACTTACTGACCTAATTACTTAATGACTTACAAACTTACTGACTTAATTGCTTATTTACTGATTTAATTATTGACTTAATTGCTTACTGACTTAACTACGTATTGACTTACTAAGTAAATTACTTACTGACTTAATGGCTTATTTACTGACTTAATTACTTTGTGACTTAATTGCTTATTTACTGACTTAATTACTTACTGACCTAATTACTCAATGACTTACAAATTTACTGACTTAACCTACAGACGTGATTACTTACTGACTTAATTGCTTACTTAATTACTTACTGACTTAATTGCTTATTTACTGACTTAATTATTTACTGACTTAATTGCTTACTGACTCACTGACTTATGTACTTACTGACTTAATTGCTTACTTACTGACTTATTTACTTACTGACTTAATTACCGACTTACTGACTTAATTACCGACTTACTGACTTATGTACTTACTGACTTAATTACCGACTTACTGACTTAATTACCGACTTACTGACTTATGTACTTACTGACTTAATTACCGACTTACTGACTTAATTACCGACTTACTGACTTAATTACCGACTTACTGACTTAATTACTGACTTACTGACTTATGTACTTACTGACTTAATTACCGACTTACTGACTTATGTACTTACTGACTTAGTTGCTTAATTACTGACTTAATTACTTACTGACTTAATTACAGACTTACTGACTTATGTACTAACTGACTTAATTGCTTATTTTAACTTCTTACTGACTTATTAACTTAATTACTTACTGACTTAATTGCTTGCTTAATTACTGACTTACTGACTTAATTACTTACTGACTTACTGACTTATGTACTTACTGACTTAATTGCTTTATTTACTGACTTAATTACTGACTTACATACTGATGTAATTGCTTACTGAGTTAATTACTTACTGACTTATGTACTTACTGACTTAATTGCTTACTGACTTAATTACTGACTTAATTACTTACTGATTCACTTACTGACTTAAACTACAACCTGAATATCAGCATTATAACACACTGCACTAGGTATACTGTTGAAGTCAGAATATTAAGTGAGAATTTTTAATTCTTTTATAATTTTTTGACTTGCCTAATTACAGTAACTTGTCTAATTAACCTGTGTCACTTTAAGCTGACTACTAATATGTTGAAAAATATGTGGTAAAATATTAGGTTAAAATGAGTTATTAAAACGATTATGTTTAGAAATGTGTTAAAAGTGGGGAATAAGTCATTCAGGAGGGCTAATAACTCTGACTTCAACTGTGAATCTAATTCGCATGTTTGTATGTAAACACTGAATGCTGGTATTTTCTAATTCTTGGCATCTGGAAAGGTCTGTTCCCTCATCCTGCAATGATGCCCTCAAAAATTGATCCGAGCAGGCAGCATAATTAAACTTACACCATCCACAAAAGAGCCAATTACTTTGACTCTGTGTATTGACATGTGAGATCGATAGAGGGGTAAAATAGAGGCCTGGGTTTTGGTTCACAGCCAGACTATAAACAAGTGAGCATCTGGTTAAACACTGTGCCAGAAAACCTCTATCAGTATATTCGAGACACGTATTTACAAAACCCTCTTCACTTTCATATTTTGGCTGAAGCGGTGGTGCAGTGGGTAGTGCTGTCGCCTCACAGCAAGAAGGTCGCTGGTTCAAGTCCCGGCTGGGTCAGTTGGCATTTCTGTGTGGAGTTTGCATGTTCTCCCCGTGTTGGTGTGGGTTTCCTCCGGGTGCTCCGGTTTCCCCCACAGTCCAAACACATGCGCTATAGGGGAATTGATGAACTAAATTGGCCATAGTGTATGAGTGTGTGTGTGAATGAGTGTGTATGGGTGTTTCCTAGTACTGGGTTGCAACTGGAAGGGCATCCACTGTGTAAAACATATGCTGGAATAGTTGGCGGTTCATTCCACTGTGGTGACCCTGATAATCAGGGACTAAGTCAAAGGAAAATGAATAATAATAATAATAATAATTCCTTACATTTATATAGCGCTTTTCTAGACACTCAAAGCGCTTTACATATTGGGGGGAATCTCCTCATCCACCACTAGTCTGCAGCATCCACCTGGATAACGCGACGGCAGCCATTTTGCGCCAGACCGCACACCACACACCAGCTGATTGGTGGAGAGGAGACAGAGTGATGAAGCCAATTATGATATGGGGAGGGTTCGAAGGCCATGATGGACAGAGGCAGATTTGGTCAGGATGCCGGGGTTAAACCCCTACTCTTTTTCGAAGGACATCCTGGGATTTTTAATGACCACAAAGAGTCAGGACCTCGGTTTAACGAATGAATGCATGAATGGTTTTTGGTTTTAACCTGTTTTATTCAATTTACCCTAACCACCCTGGAAAATGCTAAAGCATATTTAAGGCAAATTGAATAAAACAAGTAAAACTCTTAAATACAGATTATAATCTTACTTAAGGCGTTATTCCACACAGAGTTAGGTCAATCTGCGTTTCTAATTATGCATACTGTATACGTGCAATGAGTTTCAACATGTACAGTGTATGGAATCTGCAGCATCACTATGTTTAAACATATTTTAACGTCTGTCTATTTTGAACAGTGCACATGTTTTAGTAATTAATTATGGTTTGTAGCATTTTAAGTATCTTTGTGTGTGTGTGTGTTTGTGTGTTATGATTGTAACTTTGTCCTATACCGCCTGTCTTTACCATGCAGGACTCTCTGGTAAAAGAGGTGCATCTATTCCTGGTTAAATTGATAAGTAGGTAAGTAAGTAAGTAATAAATAAATAAATAACATGCAGTCTGTACAATATAAACATATTGCATCTATGGGAAGACCCCTAAAATATATACAAGTGTGTGTGTGTGTGTGTGTGTGTGTGTGTGTGTGTGTGTGTGTGTGTGTGTGTGTGTGTGTGTGTGTGTGTGTGTGTGTGTGTGTGTGTGTGTGTGTGTGTGGGTCACACTTTATTTTAATGTACAGTTCAAACTATCCACAAACCACTAACTAAGACTTTTATCTCACTGCTTATTAATTAATCTTCTGCTTATGAATACTTAGTAGGGCAGGGTTTAGGTATTAATATAGGGATGCAGAATAAGATCATGCATTATAAGTGCTAATAAACAGTTCATATCTTAATAATAGCCAGTAGTAAATGGTGTGAATTGTTACTTAAACTGAAGTGTAATCCTGTGTTGTTATTTTACTGCCACTGTAGTCCATACAGGAACTTCACAAAGTCAAAGAAGTCTGCCCTTTTCCACATTACCCATTATAAAGGTTATTATTTATTTCCGAAAGGCTGTAGAAGGAGTTTTCCCACACACACACACACACGTTTACATTACTGGAACTGACGAGTTGCTCAGCAAAAAGCAGCGCCGTATAATTCCCGAATGATTAACATAAAAATGATTTGTCACAAAATGCATCATGTTTATTCTGTGCAGAGTCATTTGGTCTGTAGATGAGGATTCTGGGCTCATCTAGAAAGGCAATATTTCATGCACGCCGTCAGCGCTGAATGTTGTTAGCCTCCGGTCATAATATTTCCAATTTAAATAAACCGCTGACTTTATTTGCATTTATATGCAACCGTCTGTTATTCTGCAATAAACCCTGTGATGTTCAGTAAATGTTTGTTTTTTAGTGATTTTTATGAAGATGCTTTTGCGTTAAATCGATAAAACCATCAATGCCGGTGCAGTGCAGTGAAATATGGCTGATTCAGTAGGAAATATGGCCTTATGTACACACAACACTTTCCCTTCAGGCTCATTCACACTGATTTTACATATTAGCCACAACTTTCAGAAAATCCTGTTGAATTGGATGTGTTCAGTTACTGTCATCATCTTCTGGGAATCAGGTTATCACTGCTGCCAATATGAGGGTATACGCCGTCATCATCTTCAGCAAATATCATGTATCACTCTGTCATATATGATGGCTTTTACTCAGCAGTGCCTACAGACACACATTTCCCACTGATATTTGTCAGTAACCTTCACTTGCCACTGTTTTCCACATGAAAACAAGCTCATGTTCACCACAGATTCCCACAGACAGTGCCTATGAGCCAGAACAGCACATATGCATAGGGATGGGTATCGTTAAGGTTTTAACGGTATTACTACTTTTATCGATACCACTTACCGGTTTGGTAGTTTAACGGTTCTCTTATCGTTAAATAAAAAAATAGAAAAACACAAACAAACTGAACCAAATTAACAACACTTTATTTTATTATTACGCTTTTAATGTAAAATAAAACAAAACCAATAATTGTAAACAAATAAATATTTTTTTTCCTGTAAAAGAATGTACAATGGTTTGAAGGAAAATGACTTTTAACCATTCTTCTGGAGAAAAATCAACATGTTTGCCTTTTCCGGCAGAAGTCGGGACTTTTCTTGGTTTATTTTTCTCTCTGCAGAATCCCCTCTTTGAGTTGCAAAATGCAGTTAAATGAGATAATGCTTATGATTTTTCATTAACGCATTCACATAAATGAGTTTACTGTGTTTTGGGAGTTTACTGTGTTTTTAATACAGTTTTGGAGCATCTTGCAATGTAAAAATAAGCAGTTTTTTTATTATTTCTTAATAAACACAGTTTATTATTAGGCTATCCATAGGCTATATTTCTAAATACAGCTGATGTAAAAGCATTTTTGATGTGTAAGATTTATTTAGGCTACTGCAGAGAAAAACACTGTTTCCATTGTAACCGAATGTGTGTGTTTATTTAACTATTAATATACTAATTTAGGTGATTGACTGCTGGCATAAAGATGTGGATGATGTAACGTTACCGTTAAGCAGTCAAAACATTTCATTACTTTTCATTGCAGTAATGCACTTTTGAAAGATACTTTCACTTAGTCAGATTGCTTGCGTTTCTGCTTATACAAGCAAACAACTTGTTGCGTTTGTTGCAACGGGCATTGTCGCTGTCCACTCGGGAAATACAACCCGTTTGGTTCGCTTCGTAAGCTTACAAGCTGTGTGTGTGCGCAAGTGTGTCGCGAGCTATGTGTGTGCGCTTAGCGAGAGCCTCTGCTAAGTGTGCGCGCACAGCCGAGAACTGTGAAGCCTTTATAACTGGAGCGCTCTTCGGAAACACGAGAATTTCCAACGCAATTTCACGGCAATTCGTAACTTTTTGATTTAGTGGCTAATTCGTATGAATTCATACAATCTAATTCGTACAAATTAGTACGATTTGCTCATCATCACCCAATGACGGTTGGGGTTGGGTGCCACACCTCCTTTTTAAAATCGTACATTTTCGTACGACTTAACTCGTACGAATTCGTATGAATTAGCCACTAAACTGACAAAACGTAAAATACTTACGTTTCCTCCTGAGATCAGGCTGCATTTCTCATGTGAGACTGTCAACTGTGCAGTCGAATATGGCAAATTAGAAAAGGTTGGTCAGTTAAATTATGATACTGTAAGTAATGTTTATTCAGCAATAATTCTCCAGTGCTGATAGCAGAACCGTTAACGTCAGAGCTTATCGATACTTTGGTTTAATGTAGCACTGATACCGATAAAGTACCGAGTTTCGGTACCCATCCCTATATGGAATAACTCACAATGTGAGCCAAAAGGTGGACAAAGGATCATTTTAATGCTGTTTTGTAATTTTGTTAAAATTTGATTTTAATTTAATTAATTAATTCATTCATTCATTTTCTTTTCAGCTTAGTCCCTTCATTAATCAGGGGTCGCCACAGCGTAATGAACCGCCAACTTATCCAGCAACCTTTTTGCTTTGTTGATTCGCATTTGTTTTGCTATTGTTTTCTTTATTATTTAGACTTTAAATAAGCACATTTTGTGGCTTGCAGTTTCTGTTTTATTTGATACATTTTTGTTTTTGTGCAAAAAAAACCTATATATATATAGGGCCTTACAGTGACGCAGTGGGTAGCACAATCGCCTCACAGCAAGAAGGCCACTGGTTTGAGCCTCGGCTGGGTGTGTGTGAATGAGTGTGTATGGGTGTTTCCCAGTACTGGGTTGCAACTCGAAGGTCATAGTATTCAGCTTAAAGTGACATTTAAAGGCTTAACTAGGTTAATTAGGGTAAAGTTAGGGTAATTAGGCAAGTCATTGTATAACAGTGGTTTGTTCTGCAGACAACCCAAAACTAATATTGCTGAAGGGGGCGAATAAATTGACCTTAAAATGGCTTTAAAACTATTTAAAAAAGCTTTTATTCTAGCCAAAGTAAAACTAATGAGTTTATCCAGAAGAACAAATATTAGAGGAAATACTGTGAAAAATTCCTGAATCTGTTGAACATCATGTGGGAAATAATGGGAAAAGAAATAAAAATTCACAGGAGGGCGAATAATGTTGAGTGTGTGTAATGTCGTTGTTTATGAATGTGTGTTTCTAAGATCTTGCTCTTATAAAGCTCTCAGAAATGCACACATGTTGACATTACACATGATAAATGACCACAGCCAAACATCAGCGACGTCTGCAGAATCATCGTCACCTTTAGTCCTGGGAAAAGTCATATCAGTAATGAATCTGTGAGGTCTGATGCTGGAAGCAGATGAAATATAAATGAACTCTTTAACGCGCTGGAGTGCAGATACAGTATATGATTAGATTTTCCTTTATCATGCAGTGAGAGCATGGGGGAAGCAGAGTTATTGACCGCAGCACAGCCAGCAATGACAAGCCTCCTTAAAGGGACAGTTCACACAAAAAATAAATTGTCACCATTTACTCACTCTTTACTTCTTTAAAACCTTTATGAGTTTCTTTCTTCTCTTGAACACAAAAGAAAATATCAGCATAGACATATAGGGCCATATCTTACACCCAGTGCAATAAGGCGCAAGACGTGTTTGGCATGATTTGTTGCTATATTCAGACCAGCGCAACATTAATTTTCCCGTTTTGCTCCACGTTGTTTAAATAGCAAATCCATTTGTGCCACTCTGTGGCCTCACGGGTGTGCTGGTCTATAAAGGAGGCGTGTTAAGGTGCGTTGTTGGTGCATTGTTATTTTGAGGAACTGAAATAGACCGCACCATTGACCAACTAAAAGCGCAGAGCCTATGCAGGTCCAAACACTTACACACTGCTGAATACACACAGGATGTACAGCAATACACAAATATCTTTACAGATGAAAACAATTAAAGGATTAAAATGATCCAGAAATGATTATTTTCTACATCAATTTAAACACCACTGCCTCCATGCCTTCCTCACCTCGGGGGGCTTTTTCAGTTTATTCATGACAATCTGCATCTGTATAATGTTATTATTATCAGCAGTATTATTTATTATATGCAGATTTATATTTGTTTTAATAAACACAAGTGTAGATTTGTCAACCTGTGGGGTTTTGGAGACGTCTGCATCCCCATATGGGGCATAAGAACAGGACGTGTGTTTGATATAACTCAGTTTTTTGTTATTATTGTTCATTTATTCTTTTTCTGGAGATTAGAACTGAATTTAGAAATAGTTTTGACACAAATCTTTGTGCTTAACAAAGGAGATTAAATATGTGGGCTAATGGATGTGTTCAGTGGAGTGAGTTTCCACCGTTTCCTTACTCCACCAAAGTAAAGGAGTAAAGAGTAAAAGTAAAGTAAAGAGAAAGTAAAGAGGCTGAATGGAGGAGGCTCGTTCTTTATCCTCGCGCTGCAGATGCTCTGTTTAACTGTTTTCTCGCTAGTGACGCGTTCAGTTTTTACACTTACAAAGTCACCATGTAAATAGCAAATGCACCATGGAGCGACACAACTGACTCTTAAAGGGAATGAGAGACGAGACTCTGATTGGTTTAATGCAGGTTATGCTCAAAACACACCCAGAACACATTAAGAGAATAAACACAACCCTGTTAGACTATGCGCCAGGGCGCAGAGCGTATTTTACCATCCTTAAAATAGCAAAAGTGGATTCAGACACAGCCTTTTGAGCCATGCGCTTTAGACTTTGCGCCTAGATCATGAAAATAGAGCCCATAGTCTCTATGCTGACATTATCTTCAGCAGCTCAAACACTCTAATGGGTAATGGACAGATGACTGCTTCTCACTCAGGGCTGCTGTTTATGCTAATGAGGGAGAGATGCTCACTAGTGGGTGGGGCTTTCTCCCTCTGATGACACATACAAATGTCAATCAAAGTAAATTATGCTGAAAACCTGTAACCACTGACTTCTGTAGTATTTGTTGTTCTTACAGTGTAAGTCAGTGGCTACAACATTCTTTAAAATATCTTCTTTTGTGTTCAACAGAAGAAAGAAACTCGTAAAGGTTTAGAACCACTTGAGGGAGAATAAAAAATAAGTAAATTTTCATTTGTCAGTCTCTTTAAAGGGGATCTATTATGACACTATTTACAAGATGTAAAATGCATCTCTGATCTCTCTATAGTGTGTATGTGTGAAGTTTCAGCTCAAAATAGCACACAATTTACGAGTTCACCTGCTCAATTAATCGGTCAACATGGTAAATGATTTTGCCATTGCTGTCCTGAAGCGGGGGCCAGAGCTGTCAACCCTTGAAGAGAGCTCGGACTTCCTACCCATGGAGGAGGCTCGAGGCTTGACTCAAGCTCCAAGCAGGGCTGGACTGGGGCAAAAAATTGGGCCCACTACATACAATAAAACTGCTACAGATCTGTGCACGCCCTTGAATATGTTTACCAGCTCCTATTTTAAAAGCACAAATGCCATATATAGGAAATAAATAAATCATCATCAGTAAATCATAAATCAAACAGTCATTAATCGCAATTTAATTTCTACATACCGTCCATAAAGATTTTTTTTTAAGTTCTAAAAAACACACAATTTATTCATTCATTCATTCATTCATTCATTCATTCATTCATTCATTCATTTTCTTTCGGCTTAGTCCCTTTATTTATCAGGGGCCGCCACAGCGGAATGAATCACCAACTATTGCAGAATATGTTTTACGCAGCGGATGCCCTTCCAGCTGCAACCCAGTACTGGGAAACACCCATACACACTCATTCACACACACACACACACACACACACACACCATGGCCAATTTAGCTTATTTAATACACTCTTAATACACTCTATATTAAATAATAAACATTAAAAAAATGTCAATAAAGAAAAGAACCAATAGACTGATTTTACGCGGCCGCCATTATTAACAGCGAAATCGAGGCTGCGGTGGGAAGAAACCCGGAAGTATAGACTGAGTCACACAGGAATGTTGTGTACCTGGCTGTATATCTTATCAGCGAAGAGAAAGTGACACAAATTTATGATTTCAGCACCTTCCGAGTGACCCGAAGGTCCGTTCTGAATGAATAGTGAAAATAAAAAGGGATATTTGACCTCATTTTCAGCTAAGTTAAGGGAAATGGCTCTACTTAGCTAACGTTTTTTTTTCCCAAACACACATTTTAGATGCCATTCATCAAACTCAAGTTAATGAACTGATTCTTTCACTATATTAGACTAGTCACCATACAAAATTTCCGTAATGAAATATAAAAAAACGCCAATTTCTCGTTAACATTAAGACACTGTTCATGGAGTACTTAAACAGCGCTGACTGGCCATTGTGTTCACGCGCTCAACAGAAATCACTCTGATTGGCTGTGACGGTCATCAGTTCGCCTCACCGCTGTTTACTGAGTGCAAACACAGACGAGCGATCAGCTGATGAATCCGCTGATCTTCACGGCTTTAAAACGCTCCAATATCCGTCTATGTGTGTTTTCAATCTGTGAAGAGCAGCGCGCTGATAACCTTCAGTCATTCTGTTGAGCACTGGTGAATACTACGGCAAATCAGCTGTTTATGAGCGCGCTCAGCGGCGCGTAAATGTTAGCGGGAAATTGATGTTTTTAAAACTTCAGTACCGGGACAAACACTGTTAAAGACAACACGAACATGTGCTACAGAGGACTGCAGTGTTTTATCACTCACCAGGTTACATAGGCTGAAGCAGGGAAGCCAGTGCTGCCAACTCTCACGCATTCGGCGTGAGAGTCACGCAATTGACAGTATTCTCACGCTCTCATGCCACACATCTATTTTCCCACGCAGGAAAATCATCCCGTGAATATTTTTCCCGTTGTAATAAAGACGGTGTTAAAGATATTTATTGCTTTATAATGATGTTATTCTCTCTATGTGCAACCAATCCAACGCTGGTGAAAGCAATGTAATAGAAAAAGAAACTGACGCATGCGCGCAGAAAACATACCCGCGGAATGCCGAAAAAAATAGGCACTGCTCACGCTTTGTGCAACAGGTGTTGTGACGAGAAACTGTCTATTTAGGCTAAGTGCAAATAGCGCACCTCGTTGGAATAAGCTAGTTGAGTGATTCCCGTTCATCACTTTGATTGACAGAGACAACATAACTAAAGAGAGCAACAAATAGCTGTGACAGTGGCGTAGTTTGTAAAGCGCCTGGCATGGCATGTGTTGATGCGATTGATCATGAATCCGGTTCGAAACCAGCATTTTTCTACATATCAGATTTTGCCCACTCTTCATCACGAGGAAGACAAGTAGGAATCATTAATCAGTTGTGTGTATATTATGGAAGACTCAGATTCATAGAACTGGATTGGAGAGGTGTTATATGCAAATCATATGCATTATAGGTTTGTAGAAGTTATACATTAAAAATACCCTTATATATAAATTTTAGTACTGCTTCTGTGAACTTGAACAAGTATATTAAAATCCATTCATTTTCACTAGTTTTATTAGTATTTTTTTTTTTCAAAGTGGGCTTTAAATGCTTTAAAAATAAGTTAAATCTTTGTAGACTAGAAATATATGTACTGTATATCATTTATTTTAAATATGCGGGCAATACAATATAGATTAATTTCATAAAAACATATTTTATTAATCTTTTTTTAAATTCAACTATAGGGGTGTGGCAGGTAAGGGGCCTACAAGACATTGTGCCCAGGGGCCTCTGAATTCTTAATCTGGGCCTGCCTTTCATAGACTTTCATTGGGATTCTGTCTACATGAAAACCAAAGGCCATAATTGATTAAAACATAATATGATTATTATCTTGATGGATAAAGCAAAACAATAAGTGAAGCGCATTTTAAAACGCACTAGTTTTACAAATAAATGTAAAAACAAATCTGTAGTCTTCTGTAAGGGAAGGGTTCACTCTCATTAGTGTCATAATGATGTTATTAAATAATGATCAATTTAAGTTAATAGATGCACATTTCAGAGGGGCTGTGTTTTATGGCAGGGGTAACAGCCTTTAATGTACAGGTGTCAGCGCCTAGTGAGTTTTGTAAATCGGCTAAATTAAAGTTTAACTAATATGATGATGATCTTAATTTGACTAAGCTTATCTCCTGATAGATTTTTTTTATGAAGCAGAAAGGAGGGATAAAGTCAGGGAGTTTAGACTTAATAAACCTAATTGACTCTATGCACGAACTCTGCTGACGTATTTCCGGTAGAATATTAGCCAGTGTCTCGATTTCCGCATAGCACGTTCTACAGCGAAATCTAATAGCGGCAAGACCTAAATGCATCGAAGCATGGCAAAAAATAGATTTTTACACTTAAATTAATGAGAATCATGTGCCAGTGGATGCCCAGCATCTGGAACATCATTATTGTTCAGTTCCACAACCAACTGCAGATGATTAATACACCAGATCAGGCTGACAGTCTCCGTGAAGAGGTGGAGTGACTGAAAGGAGACTGCTTCGATGCTGCTTTTGGTGATGTTATACGGCTCTAAAGGTACGATAAAAAAATGATGTACTAGAATTTAACCCAGATGAAAGAAGTAACAAGTTGTAATTGTATTTTATATTATATAATATTACGTTTTTAACCATACTATAGTAAATTGTATTATACTGCATATGTTGTAGCATTTAATAAGACTAAGCCGAAAAGTAAATGAATTAATATTGTAGTATTTACAACTTTCTGTTAATGAATGCAGCAACATACTGTAGTATTAACCATCATGAACTTCAATAAATTGCAGTATATATATATATACACACACACACTCTAAACATTCTAATGTCATGTAATAGACAAAATGTGTTAAGCACAAGTATTTATATGCAAAATCTAATACATTTCTTTCTGATTTATACATCTACATGCATTACATCTGATTTAGGTTCACAACTTGCATCCTACAACATCCAGAGTAACGTGCCCAGAGTAAGAGCAAGTGTGAGGGAGACACCGTCCATTGCACGACTGAGGGTCCACACAGAGTGTCTCATCCGCAGCATGAAGCAACACAAGCTGGACGATCATCATCTCTTTCTATTACAGCGAGCATCAACCAGATTTACACAATGGCTTGCCTTCTGCCCATAAATAAAAGCTTGAGCTAAAGATTAAAGAGTAGATGATGAACCTAAATTTATTCATGTAAAAACATTATATAAACTCACACTGTACATGGTTTATATGTTGTTGCCTGCACTGCAGGAATATAAAGTTGTCAATATAATAAACATTCATTTTCAACATAATAATTTAAACATATATTACAGAACAATATAAATAACTTTAGATACTTGCACTGCATGTGTAAATAAGCAGGGGTTTTTGTGCATAGGGAATTATGCAGTGCTTACCTCCATCAAATGTACCACCTCTGTCTTTTAACAAAAAATCAGGCAGGCAACTACTGTCAGACTCCAAGTGATGCTCAATCACTGGTTGTATTTAATTACATTTAATGTTAGCCTTTTTAAAAAAATATAATGTTTTTAATATAAGATTACAAGAATAATGCAAATTGCATTTATTTCAAGTCACAAAAATGTAATGAATGGGATACCACCTCCAACTTATTTTGAACAAGGAAAAACCCTGAAATATGTAAATATAAGTAACTAGACATTTGCACAGCAGTAATGTAAAAACATAACTTTAGACATTTTCACCGCAGTATAAATAATTTGACAAAAGTTTATACATTTCCCTTACAGCGATGTGTAAAAATACAACATTAAACAATTGTTAAATATGAAGTTGTGTGAGTGTTTGTTCAGATCTGTAGTCACTTTGACAGGTAAAAGTAAAAAAGAAAGATGAAAAGAAAGAAATGGTCAGCTTCTTCTGAAACATTTTGATGTATTTGTAGTTAAGCTGGATCAACACGTCATCCTGAGAATAAATAACCTCCATTTTAAACTATGCAGCCTCTCTGACTTCATCATCGACCTGAAACACGTCATGCTGATCTCTCCTGTCACTCCATCTTTACAGGAAACCTGGAAACTATAACCTATAGTTAATAACTCATAATAGTTCATACTTATGGATATTAAGGACGGATGGATGGATAGACATGATGCAGGTAATTAAAATATAACATAAAAATCGATATGAACTGTGAGAAACGGACACGGCTAGTGTTCAATTGCTATTCGTATATATAGCATGATACTCACCCTCAAAATGATGAATGTAACTCGAAATGTAGAATTTGAACCTCTTCTCTTCTTTGCTGCTTGGTGTGACAGCTCTCTGTCTCATGATTAATTTAATGTCATTAACGATAATCCGAGCAAACTCCTAGAAACAGCGAGTGTAATCTATGATCCTCAGCTGCGCCATCCGCTTAAAGCGATCGCCGTGCTGCACCGGAAGTTGTCATGCGGGCTAACCGCAAACGCGGAAGAAGTCGTGCATAGAGTCAATTATTGGCCATAAGTCAGGTCTTAGACAACACACAACAGATAATTCTATAAAACATTTGTTTTGTGTTCTATACAATCTGTAGAAATTCATTCTAATGAAATTAATTAGGTTCATTCATTTTCCTTCAGCTTAGTCTCTATTTCAGAGGTCGCCATTGCGGAATGAACTGCCAACTGCTCCGGCATATGTTTTACGCTTTGGATGCCCTTCCAGCCGCAACCCAGTACTGGGAAACACCCATACACACTCATTCACATATACACTACAACCAATTTAGTTAATCAATTCCCCTACAGCGCATGTGTCGCTCGAATCAGTGACCTTCTTGCTGTGAGGCGACAGTGCTAACCACTGAGCCACCATGCTGTTCTGAAATTAATATATTTACGCAAAAGATTTCTTAAATGTTCTTAGCATATCACTTCAGTTGTGTCTTTACATAGTTTTTATTTATTTATTTATAATAGGATAATTGTATAATAGTAATAATACTCTAATTTATTAAATATCTTAGAAGTATTTATTAAAATAATATATTTATTATTTTATATATTTATAAATAATCTGGGCGTGGCTTGCTGTGGGGGCGTGGCTTGTGGATATGGGCGGGGCTTAAATTCTCACTCCAAGCTAAAGCCAAAAGTTGGCAGCCCTGCAGTAGTCAAACAGACAAATAAAAACACTACTGTACCTCACCAAAGATTATTATTCATAATTTGAAGGTTGTAGTAACTTCATGGAGACCAGACCAACTTACTACAGGCGATATTTTGTCAAAACCACCCTTACTGTACATACAGTAGTCAAACAGACAAATAAAAACACTACTGTACCTCACCAAAGATTATTATTCATAATTTGAAGGTTGTAGTAACTTCATGGAGACCAGACCAACTTACTACAGGCGATATTTTGTCAAAACCACCCTTACTGTACATACAGTAGACAACTAAATAAATTAAAACACTACTGTACCTCACCAAAGATTTTTATTCATATTTTGAAGGTTGTAGTAACTTTATAGAGACCAAACCAACTTACTACAGGCGACATTTTGTCAAAACCACCCTTACTGTACATACAGTAGTCAAATAGACAAATAAAAACACTACTGTACCTCACCAAAGATTGTTATTCATAATTTGAAGGTTGTAGTAACTTCACAGAGACCAGACCAACTTACTACAGGCGATATTTTGTCAAAACCACCCTTACTGTACATACAGTAGTCAAATAGACAAATAAAACACTACTGTACCTCACCAAAGATTGTTATTCATAATTTGAAGGTTGTAGTAACTTTATAGAGACCAGACCAACTTACTACAGGCGATATTTTGTCAAAACCATCCTTACTGTACATACAGTAGTCAAATAGACAAAAAAAACACTACTGTACCTCACCAAAGATTGTTATTCATAATTTGAAGGTTGTAGTAACTTCACAGAGACCAGACCAACTTACTACAGGCGATATTTTGTCAAAATCACCCTTACTGTACATACTGTAGTCAAATAGACAAAAAAAACACTACTGTACCTCACCAAAGATTGTTATTCATAATTTGAAGGTTGTAGTAACTTCATGGAGACCAGACCAACTTACCACAGGCGATATTTTGTCAAAACCATCCTTGCTGTACATACAGTAGTCAAATAGACAAATAAAAACACTACTGTACCTCACCAAAGATTGTTATTCATAATTTGAAGGTTGTAGTAACTTTATAGAGACCAGACCAAATTACTACAGGCGATATTTTGTCAAAATCACCCTTACTGTACATACAGTAGTCAAATAGACAAATAAAAACACTACTGTACCTCACCAAAGATTGTTATTCATAATTTGAAGGTTGTAGTAACTTCATGGAGACCAGACCAACTTACTACAGGCGATATTTTGTCAAAACCATCCTTACTGTACTTACAGTAGTCAACTAAATAAATTAAACACTACTGTACCTCACCAAAGATTTTTATTCATAATATGAAGGTTGTAGTAACTTTATAGAGACCAGACCAACTTACTACAGGCGATATTTTGTCAAAACCACCCTTACTGTACATACAGTAGTCAAATAGACAAATAAAAACACTACTGTACCTCACCAAAGATTTTTATTCATAATATGAAGGTTGTAGTAACTTTATAGAGACCAGACCAACTTACTACAGGCGATATTTTGTCAAAATCACCCTTACTGTACATACAGTAGTCAAATAAATAAATTAAAACACTACTGTACCTCACCAAAGATTGTTATTCATAATTTGAAGGTTGTAGTAACTTCATGGAGACCAGACCAACTTACTACAGGCGATATTTTGTCAAAACCATCCTTGCTGTACATACAGTAGTCAAATAGACAAATAAAAACACTACTGTACCTCACCAAAGATTGTTATTCATAATTTGAAGGTTGTAGTAACTTTATAGAGACCAGACCAAATTACTACAGGCGATATTTTGTCAAAATCACCCTTACTGTACATACAGTAGTCAAATAGACAAATAAAAACACTACTGTACCTCACCAAGATTGTTATTCATAATTTGAAGGTTGTAGTAACTTTATAGAGACCAGACCAAATTACTACAGGCGATATTTTGTCAAAATCACCCTTACTGTACATACAGTAGTCAAATAGACAAATAAAAACACTACTGTACCTCACCAAAGATTGTTATTCATAATTTGAAGGTTGTAGTAACTTCATGGAGACCAGACCAACTTACTACAGGCGATATTTTGTCAAAACCACCCTTACTGTACATACAGTAGTCAAATAGACAAATAAAAACACTACTGTACCTCACCAAAGATTTTTATTCATAATATGAAGGTTGTAGTAACTTTATAGAGACCAGACCAACTTACTACAGGCGATATTTTGTCAAAATCACCCTTACTGTACATACAGTAGTCAAATAGACAAATAAAAACACTACTGTACCTCACCAAAGATTATTATTCATAATTTGAAGGTTGTAGTAACTTCATGGAGACCAGACCAACTTACTACAGGCGATATTTTGTCAAAATCACCCTTACTGTACATACTGTAGTCAAATAGACAAATAAAAACACTACTGTACCTCACCAAAGATTATTATTCATAATTTGAAGGTTGTAGTAACTTTATAGAGACCAGACCAACTTACTACAGGCGATATTTTGTCAAAATCACCCTTACTGTACATACAGTAGTCAAATAGACAAATAAAAACACTACTGTACCTCACCAAAGATTGTTATTCATAATTTGAAGGTTGTAGTAACTTTATAGAGACCAGACCAACTTACTACAGGCGATATTTTGTCAAAACCACCCTTACTGTACATACAGTAGTCAAATAAATAAATTAAAACACTACTGTACCTCACCAAAGATTGTTATTCATAATTTGAAGGTTGTAGTAACTTTCTAGAGACCAGACCAACTTACTACAGGCGATATTTTGTCAAAACCACCCTTACTGTACATACAGTAGTCAAATAGACAAATAAAAACACTACTGTACCTCACCAAAGATTGTTATTCATAATTTGAAGGTTGTAGTAACTTCATGGAGACCAGACCAACTTACTACAGGCGATATTTTGTCAAAACCACCCTTACTGTACATACAGTAGTCAACTAAATAAATTAAAACACTACTGTACCTCACCAAAGATTTTTATTCATATTTTGAAGGTTGTAGTAACTTTATAGAGACCAGACCAACTTACTACAGGCAATATTTTGTCAAAACCACCCTTACTGTACATACAGTAGTCAAATAGACAATAAAACACTACTGTACCTCACCAAAGATTGTTATTCATATTTTGAAGGTTGTAGTAACTTCACAGAGACCAGACCAACTTACTACAGGCGATATTTTGTCAAAACCACCCTTACTGTACATACAGTAGTCAAATAGACAAATAAAAACACTACTGTACCTCACCAAAGATTGTTATTTATAATTTGAAGGTTGTAGTAACTTCATGGAGACCAGACCAACTTACTACAGGCGATATTTTGTCAAAATCACCCTTACTGTACATACAGTAGTCAAATAAATAAATTAAAACACTACTGTACCTCACCAAAGATTTTTATTCATAATATGAAGGTTGTAGTAAATTTACAGAGACCAGACCAACTTACTACAGGCGATATTTTGTCAAAATCACCCTTACTGTACATACAGTAGTCAAATAAATAAATTAAAACACTACTGTACCTCACCAAAGATTATTATTCATAATTTGAAGGTTGTAGTAACTTTATAGAGACCAGACCAACTTACTACAGGCGATATTTTGTCAAAATCACCCTTACTGTACATACAGTAGTCAAATAAATAAATTAAAACACTACTGTACCTCACCAAAGATTGTTATTTATAATTTGAAGGTTGTAGTAACTTCATGGAGACCAGACCAACTTACTACAGGCGATATTTTGTCAAAATCACCCTTACTGTACATACTGTAGTCAAATAGACAAATAAAAACACTACTGTACCTCACCAAAGATTATTATTCATAATTTGAAGGTTGTAGTAACTTTATAGAGACCAGACCAACTTACTACAGGCGATATTTTGTCAAAACCATCCTTACTGTACATACAGTAGTCAAATAAATAAATTAAAACACTACTGTACCTCACCAAAGATTATTATTCATAATTTGAAGGTTGTAGTAACTTTATAGAGACCAGACCAACTTACTACAGGCGATATTTTGTCAAAACCACCCTTACTGTACATACAGTAGTCAACTAAATAAATTAAAACACTACTGTACCTCACCAAAGATTTTTATTCATATTTTGAAGGTTGTAGTAACTTTACAGAGACCAGACCAACTTACTACAGGCGATATTTTGTCAAAATTACCCTTACTGTACATACAGTAGTCAAATAAATAAATTAAAACACTACTGTACCTCACCAAAGATTATTATTCATAATTTGAAGGTTGTAGTAACTTCATGGAGACCAGACCAACTTACTACAGGGGATATTTTGTCAAAACCACCCTTACTGTACATACAGTAGTCAACTAAATAAATTAAAACACTACTGTACCTCACCAAAGATTGTTATTCATAATTTGAAGGTTGTAGTAACTTCACGGAGACCAGACCAACTTACTACAGGCGATATTTTGTCAAAATCACCCTTACTGTACATACAGTAGTCAAATAGACAAAAAAAACACTACTGTACCTCACCAAAGATTTTTATTCATAATATGAAGGTTGTAGTAACTTTATAGAGACCAGACCAACTTACTACAGGCGATATTTTGTCAAAACCACCCTTACTGTACATACAGTAGTCAAATAGACAAATAAAAACACTACTGTACCTCACCAAAGATTGTTATTCATAATTTGAAGGTTGTAGTAACTTCATGGAGACCAAACCAACTTACTACAGGCGATATTTTGTCAAAACCACCCTTACTGTACATACAGTAGTCAACTAAATAAATTAAAACACTACTGTACCTCACCAAAGATTTTTATTCATATTTTGAAGGTTGTAGTAACTTTATAGAGACCAGACCAACTTACTACAGGCGATATTTTGTCAAAACCACCCTTACTGTACATAAGCGTCCCCACGGTGTTTACCTGCTGCCCTGGACTGAAGTCTAGGAGGACACTTAAGCGTATCACTCTTAAAGAGATTATGATGTTGTTTGATGCCTAATGATTTTAATTGTTTATATTAAACTGAACTGAATGATATTAAAGAGATATTTACACCATTTCTGCATTTTGAAGTCACAGCAACAGCTGGAGGTTTATAACACACAGCATATTGTTGCAATGTTTACGGTGCTGATCCTATACTTCCGGCTTTCTTCCCACCGCAGCCTCGTTTTCGTGTTCTAAAATGGCGGTCGCATGAAATAAGCGTATGGGCTGCAGATTGTGTCTGAAACAAAAAACATCTTACTGTCAGAGCGTCACAGATCACAGCATCGTCAGTTAATCACGCAGAAAAAAAAAAACGACAGGCTGCTAAGCATTTTATGGGCCGATCAGATTATAAGAAGTCTGCCAGATGGCCAGTCCGTCCCTGGCTCCAAGTATGAGTCCCCACCCCTTTTTAAGACATTTTGAAAAAACAGAGGAGAAGATACACAGCAAATTCATCAGAGTTGAATTCTCGGTGTTGAAGCATTTCAGAGTAAAGTGTTGACATTATAGAGTTAGATTTTGATAAATGAATATAATCATTAGTTAGAAGCTGATTTGATCAGTGCGAAATCAAGGAGTTATCTATCCAACACTTGGTGGTGTTATTTCCAACATCCGGGAATTCATGCAGCCCCAGTCACTGAAGAATTTTCCAGACGCCGTTTTCCATCGGAGTTTCAGAACGGCAACTGGTGGGTCAAACTACCTCAATGTTGGCATTTTACTGACTTTCTCTAAGGAAATACAGTTGTAAATATATTGCTATGTTAATTACTTTAGAATGAAGTGACACTTTTAAACGTCTGCGGTTCATTCATGGTCGTTTGTGTATGTAAGTTAACAGCATTGCTATTGACTTCTTTTTAGAATGTTTTTCTATATGCTCACGCATACATAGTGCATAAACATAATATGTACATGTTCAACAGCGTATTTCTGCCACGGTAAATGCCATTTTCTGTGTTGTTACCCATCTGTAAAATAAAATAAACGCTTCTCCTTTAATTCGCAGCGCCGAAACTTGCGAGGGAATCCCCGCAGCTGCCTCCTCTGCCCGGTACCACAGGACGTTTTCCTCGCTTTGGAGAGTTTCGGAAACTTAGCTGGTGAGTAAATCAACATATGAATACTTGCAAAAGGCTTCCTGACTAGAAATATGATTGTTTGTTATTCGTGTACGTTAATCATTTCAAACACCGCGGCCCTTTTAAACTGGGTCATTCGTGGCCGTCCATGTAATGTTAGTTCTTACGATTCATAGACTTATGTGTTAACGTACGCTTGAATTATATTAAGTGTTGACAACTAACGTTGCAACGTTAACGTGTTTAAATGACCGCGTTCGCACTTTCTCATACATTTAACGTTAGTAAGTTAGGCTAGTTCTGTAGTCAGGGACATCCTATTCAAGCTTTTCTTCCGCGCATGATATTGTGCTTAAAACTATAGGCTAAACTTTGCATGCACGCAACATTTCTGTTTCGTTAACGGCATTTAGTGCGTTGTAAATAGCCACCTGTCTGTAAAATTAATCAACTGATTCATATTTTAGCAGCCTAACGACCAAGGAGAAATCCATGCCCTGGTAATATTGCCACAACCCATTTCCTGTAATGTAATGCACAGCTTTGGAGAGTTGCTGAAGCATATATGGTGAGTAAATCAACTTAAATTTATTATAAAGTTAACATTTTTTGCCCAGAAATATAGTTAACTTATTAGTGCATTTGTAGTTCAATTATTCAAAAATACTGCAGTAGTTGTGAATTTTGGCAGATCATTTGTGGTTGCTTAGTACTTGAATACAATTTCATATCGACAGTTATTAACATTATTTTAATAACTAAATGCATGTGAGTGTGTTCAAATGACCGCGCTTTTTTGCCTTTTAAAAATTAAAAGGGTTTGTTCACCTATAAAATAAAATTGACACTTTATTCTGTATTTTAGTACCAAAACTAGCAAGGGAAGCCTTCTGCATCTGCAATACCTCCAGATAATGTTGCATTTTATGTAATACATGTCACAATATATTGTTTATTTATTTTATATAAATTAATATTTAATGGCTCATTTGTTGCCCTTTGTATAGTTAGCTAACAAATGTGTGTAAACACTGTGAAATAGCTTCATTTTGTTAAAACTTACAATCTTGTTTATTGTATTATTTACAGGTTTGATTTGTAGAATTATTATCAAGAAGGAACGTCAGGCATGCTTTGTGATGTTCATCGCTGAAGGTAGGTTTTCCTTTTTTTTTTTTAATCTGAAGGTTATGCATATGTGTTAGATACTAATGTGTTGTTTTTTAACAACCACAGTTCTCCATACAATGATACAAGACCCTGACTGTGGCGATGGCTGAGTAGAGACTGATTGAGATTGTGTATTTCCAGAGTTGGTGGAATGACCAAGCACACCTTCTTGGTCATGAAGGTATGTCATGGAAGAGAATAATATAGGTTTGATAAAGTTCTGTATTTGTTTCACAATAAGCTGAGAGGGCAGTACAGCATTAGAGAATAACAAATGACATGAAGTGATAAGTTTTGTATTGTGGGTGAACTGTTACTTAAACAATGTTTTGCTCTTTGCTTTACACTTTTCCCCTTCTGCGTATCCTAATATTTTAGATTCTATTTGGACCTGAAACATCTGCTAGAGTCCTGGAAAGGTGGCATCAATACTGTACCTGGAAGGGCCTAACAAGTTGAATCTGGTAAAGAAACACACACACACACACACACACACACACACACACATACACACACACACACACAGGTTGCAAAAAAAAAAGTGAATTAACAGTTTCTGTGTTTCATAATTCATGTTTTGTTTTGTTTATTTACTGTTATTAATTGTGTACAAATTGTAGCATTGATCTCCACTTGGTCAATAATTGATGTTGAAATTTTTATTTGACTTTTTTGACGTTTGTGTAGCTTTAAAAATTATATTGTATAAAAAATAATATAGAGATTTAAGTCCATAAACAGACAGAAAATGTTTATGCAGTTTATTACCAAGTTTTTGTACCATAATGTACACCACCAACCCAGACAATATACAGTTTCACTTCAAACTAATACAAATGTAATTAAAAGTAACTTTTTAAAGTCAATAATTGTTGGAGAAAAGATCAAGATCACATTATGGAATTTAACAGAAATCACAAAATACAGAAAACTGTCAGCTTATGGATATTTTTTTTACACTGTGGCCAATATTTGTGGGAAGTCCGCATCAATAAAAAATGTAAAATATTTTAAGCTCCTCTAAATTTTGCTCCAAATGTTGTGTTAAATTGAGGATTCTTTTTTTTCTGTTCTAGTCATAGTGGTTAACCTAATGGTTTTGGAGATTCCAACAGTGATTATATGTCTTTTTTTCTACTTTTGCATATCCTGTCACCTCAACCAACTGGGAGAGTAAAGTTGTGGATCATCATGGTGATTTTCAAAAGGTGAGTTTAGATTTCCTGAATATGTTATATTTACTTTAAATGTTCTTTTGAATATATCATAGAATTTGATTGCAATTCATTTTCAAACATTTTTCTCAGTCATGCTGGAGTCCTGAAGAGTTCTGAGATGAGCATCAGCTACCCTATATCCTTGCATCAGGAACCACCAGATGAGTGATCAGCAGCTACTACATCGTCAGGGACATCCAAGGTCATCCTGTGGCTGGGAAGCATATCATTCACCGGACATGCTTGATGAGATTTTCTAGGTCCAGTTTGTTTTCATACAAGTTGACAGCATTTATACCTTCATTCAGACTGCTGTCTTTGACATTGATGACCAAGGAAACACCAGAAGTGAAAGATTTGCAAGCCAAGTTGCTCTTTTGAGTTTAAAATGCAATTTCAGAAGAATACTATGAGTGACACTATATTGAACTTTTTCAAATTGCTCTGATGAAACATCAAGTTCAATTGTCAAAACATCAGTAGATATGCCAGCTCTGTCTATGTGTGGACCAAAGGACTGGAACAGCCTTTTCGAACACTGGTCATACATATTTTGTTGATGCTGTCTGTATAATAAAAATGATAAAGCATATTGTTGCGTTTTAAAACTAAATGATTTGTTGAAGTGCTGAACGTTTTTAAATAAATGTTTTTTTTTGTAATTTACAGTCTTTTTTTACCTTTTGCCGTATTTACACTCAAGAATAAAGAATATAGAGTTGAATAAAATAATAATATATTAAAGTACAAAAATTACACCGAACACCAAAATAAAATTAATTTTACACCGGGTGGTGTTAAATATAGTTAAATTTTTTAACTCTGCCCAGAGTTAAAATTAACCCTAACGTCGGTGTCAATGTGCCAACACTTTTAAAAGTGTAGATCTAACTCTCTTGGGAGCGGACCCCATGAGACACTTTCAAAGTGTTGAAATTAACTACCTTAGAGTTGTTTTGGGTCCCTGTATTTTGCTGTGTAGGGAGGTGGAGGGATGCCAAAACAAGCGTCAACTGAAACAGTGCAAAGACCACTACTTATATACACACGTGATGATTGACTGACCCACCTGACTGATCAGGCTCCTCCCGAACTTACGTTATTCATATAATGTTCTCTAACTCACTGAAACGGACTCTTTAAGGCTTTGATGCTAATTGTGGCGTTTTGGTGACTGTCACTTTAAATTTAAATGCTCTTTTCAGAAGAGGGCGAAGCTACAGATGCCTGTGTGTCAGCATAGTGGCAGATTCAAAACTCTAATGGACAGATGGCTGCTTCTCACTCAGGGCTGTTTATGCTAATGAGTAAGAGATGTTGACTAATGGGCGGGGCTTTCCCCCTCTGATGACACATACAAAAGGGAGAATGTCAATCAAAGTGTTTCTGCAGTTTTTATCAAGTCTGATTAGAACAAATATAATTAATTCATTTTTTTATCGTCAAAAGATGGATATATTTACACAACTGTGTTTAAACCCCATCACAGATGTACTGAACCGTTTTATCCATGAACATAAGATTACACTTTACTGTTCGTACATAAAAAACTTCATTAATCGTACCCTTGACTGGGTCTGGCATGGCGTAACTCTCTGAGTAAATAGGACAGGGATCCGGGGAAGGTAAATTACTTGCCACTTTTATTGCCTGTCCCAAGATGTGTATTCCAGCATGCAGAAGGCAGCATATGCCTGGCTAATCTGTTCCCACAGCTGTGCCAGGTGTCAGGATGGCAAGGGCACAGGGCACTGCGGTATACAACTCAATTTTATCACTCAAAATGCAAGCCAAAGATTTGATCTTGCCTTTATTTATTTGATGTGAACATCACAATTACAGTGGACAAACTGTATGCATTTGTTTAAAGGAGACCTACTATGCCTCTTTTTACAAAACGTAAAATAAGCCTCTGATATCTCTAGAGTGTGTGTGTGAAAAATATCCCACAGATAATGTTCTCCAGCTCTCTGAAACTGACCCTTTCAGGCTTTGATCCTAATTGTGGTGTTTTGGTGACTGTCGCTTTAAATGCAAATGAGATTGTGCTCTTTTCAGAAAAGGGCGGAGCTACAGACGCCTTTGCGTCCCCATAGTGACAGATGTAAAACAGCAGTGTGTGTGTTGTCAGTGCTGCTTCAGTGTGAGTGTGTGCTTCATGCTTCTGTCAGTCTATGTCGCTCCTGTCGCTGTTCATCTAAAACTCCACATCTATAATCCTCTTAGTCTATGCTGACATTATCTTCAGCAGCTCAAACACTCTAATGGCTAATGGACAGACGGCTGCTTCTCACTCAGGGCTGCTGTTTATGCTAATGAGATGGAGAGATGGGCACTAGTGGGCGGGGCTTTCCCCCTCTGATGACACGAACAATGACAGAATGTCAATCAAAGAGTTTCTCCCATTATAAAGTCCATTTAAACCTTCATTTGATCCCCCTATGTGCCATCATTGTTATTAGTCATAAAATCCTGCTCATTTGCTTGTTTGATTGCTTGAGTTTGTTAGAGAGAGTGTAGAGAAGGAGAAAGTTGTTGTGTTTGTTGTTTGTTACTGTTTTGAAATTTCCCATTATCGACCTCTGCCTTCTTAAAGACCATGTTTAAACTGTGTTATTCTGGATTATATGTTTGGGATCATTTGTATATATTGTAAATACTTCATTTTTGTCACTTTAAGGAAAGGAGATTTAGTGCCTTGTACAGTTTGTGTCAGTGGCTTTGGTGCATTTCTCACAACACTACACTATTTACATTTGCACAACAGTTCATGCATTTCTCAAAACAATTAGTCATTTGTGCACATCACAGTAGCAGTTTCTCATTCCTTCCAACATATTGCAAATGCTTTTGGACATGCATCAACTGCTTTCATACAACTCTCTGCTGTTTTATAACATTATCATTTGCTTATGTCATGTCAGTCAAAATGAACTAAACTTGTGGATGCTGAATAGTCATTCCATATTAAACTAATAGTCCTCATTTCATTACTTGAGTCATTACTTACACAAATGTTGAACTAGTTGTCAAAATCTGTCAAGCTAATTTTATAAAACATCTAAATCTGTTTTTCTGAAAATGTCTTCTAAATTGAACAATTTGATGAATGATTTACAGACCTGTGTATGTTGTAGGTTCAGCTTAATATGTACTGCAGTATTGTCTACAGTTGTGCACAGCTCTACCCAAAGGAAGTTTGTTTGTTGTAAATAAGGGTGTATTTATTCTTTTGCACAATGCTGTGAATAAATTAGAATTGTACAGAGCAAATGCAGTAAACATGTGGAACATACATATTCAGTGTCTTGTACTCAGATACCTCACTAATGCAGTGATGTCTAACTTTACTGTAGTTTTCAAATGGCTGTGCTAATAGTATATAGTGCTGTCTTGGGCATTTTCAGGAAGTGTCACCAAAATCTGAGTTTTTTGCATTGGAAAACATGTACAGAGTAAAGTGTCATAATGAAAACAGGACCCCCCCCCGGCTAATCAGTTCGCGATCTTCTACTCTGCACATGCCCTTTGGAAAGCCTCTGCACGGGCCTGCATTTGACTGTCTTGTTCATAAACAATGTTGTCAGGACTTTTCATCTTGGTGACACTGACACTTTCATTGACATCAATACTTGCTTTTGAGGAATGAGCTCTCCATTTTGAGCAAGTGACACGCTTTTGAAGGTTATCAACTAGGTTTTGCAGTTTGCACTAATTGTTTTGAGAAATGTTGAGCAAATGTTGAGGAAATGTAAATAGTGTCGTGAGAAATGCTGCAAAGCCACTGAGAAAAACTGTAAGAAAAAAAATGGGATTCGTTAAATGTTTTTAATTAAGAACTGTAGCTTATGTTCATTTATTAGGCAGATCACAATCTGGCCAGCACATTCAACTTTACTCAGTTAGATTTTGGTCATTTAAATAAAAAATAAACAAATAAATAAACAACAATAATGTAGAGCTTCACGATTTTTCTTGATTTTTTTCTTGCAAAAAAAAGTTAAATTGAAAATTCATGGATAACAGCAACCTGATTAGTATAAAATTACTTTTTTAATATGGGCCGCCTTTGGTGCTTCACACCTTTTTATTGATTATTTTTTGTTTCATGAATAAGGTCCGAGATTTATAATAAAAGTTACTAGTAAAATATTTTCTCTATTTAACAACAATACAGTAAGCCAGTAGTGAAAGATGACTTCTCTTACGTCAGATTGTATGTTTTCTTGCACAGATGTTGGACTCATAAATAATGATTGTTTGCATTGGACACAACTGATTAGCTAAAGTCACGACAGCCATCAGAGGATTACACTTGGTCTTAAAGCCTTCTTCAATGGCTTATTTTCACAATTTATCATGGAATAGCAGTCAAAGTAGGACAAATGAGCTGATGTAGGGGACAAATTCTGGACCTTTGTCAGTAGGGGGCTGGGTTTTTTGAACCCCCCGAACCCACCCTGGCTAAGGGCCTGCTGATACTAACGTTTATTTTAAATTCACAGCACCAACCAAACAGATCAGATCATTTTTGACGTCCTTATATGGAAAAATCTGAATTTCATAGGGAATCAAAAGTTTTTCACGTGACTGTATACTTGGGTGCTTTTTGATCAAGATAGAGACAGTATGGAGCTGTTTGAGTCTTTGAAGGTCTTTGTCAGCTCCTGGTTCAGTCCAGGAGTGTGTCATTAGGATATGGAGATAGAAATATTCTCATCAAAGAGTGCATTCAAAAGCATCCTGCGGCTCTGACAGATTGATTTGGCCAGCAGATGCGCTAACTCTCCCCGTGTGCTCCGCGGGACTGTGTAACGCTCTGGGCTCGGATGATTGTACTCCCACTCCACAGTGTGTGATTTAACATTAATCAAAATGACTTCCTAATCTCACCCTCAGACAGCCACGGAGCGCCATTTCCCACTTCACAGGTGCGAAAGCCTGGCGCATCAAACCGTTATGTGCGACCGAGTGTGTCTCATTCTCGGATAGATTTGTTCCCCTCGTGTGGGAGGAGGGCTAACACTATCTTTGATGCGTCCTTGCAATGGCCGTCCTTGGAAAAGGGAGGGGGAAATCATGTGTATATATAGAGTTATACACTAAAGAAATATCCAGACTCCTTTAACATATCTCACGTTAATATACAGTTAAAATTATGTTCGTTTTGTCTGGGTGTGTTTTGTTGCAAGTTTCAGATGCCAAATCCATGGTGTATACACTATTGCAAATCTGAAATACGTTACTTTAGGTGTGTTTTGTTGTATGTTTCAGATGACAAATCCACTAGAGGGCGCTGTCTACATTATAGCGAATCTGATATACGTTACTTAGGGTGTGTTTTGTTGTACGTTTCAGATGACAAATCCACTAGAGGGCGCTGTCTACATTATAGCAAATCTGAAATACGTTACTTTAGGTGTGTTTTGTTGTACGTTTCAGATGACAAATCCACTAGAGGGCGCTGTCTACATTATAGCGAATCTGATATACGTTACTTAGGGTGTGTTTTGTTGTACGTTTCAGATGACAAATCCACTAGAGGGCGCTGTCTACATTATAGCAAATCTGAAATACGTTACTTTAGGTGTGTTTTGTTGTATGTTTCAGATGACAAATCCACTAGAGGGCGCTGTCTACATTAAAGCGAATCTGATATACGTTACTTAGAGTGTGTTTTGTTGTACGTTTCAGATGACAAATCCACTAGAGGGCGCTGTCTACATTATAGCAAATCTGAAATACGTTACTTAGGGTGTGTTTTGTTGTACGCTTCAGATGACAAATCCACTAGAGGGCGCTGTCTACATTATAGCAAATCTGATATACGTTACTTAGGGTGTGTTTTGTTGTACGTTTCAGATGACAAATCCACTAGAGGGCGCTGTCTACATTATAGCAAATCTGATATACGTTACTTAGGGTGTGTTTTGTTGTACGCTTCAGATGACAAATCCACTAGAGGGCGCTGTCTACATTATAGCGAATATGAAATATGTTAATTAGGGTGTGTTTTGTTGTACGTTTCAGATGACAAATCCACTAGAGGGCGCTGTATTGTACTGTAGTGAGTTCAACCACTCAGTGGAAATGTGCATTTGAGTTAACTGAGCATGAGTGGACTTTGCATGCACCCATTGACAAGAATAGCATGTGTAGCTATATTTAATAATGTGAATTAGGTTTAAATCATCAATGAATGATATTTTTGCACTTTTCACATAATAATCCACGATGATCACGTTACACAAAACTGACACTGCATGTCAAACTAACACTGTCTCAATTTGTCTGTATGTATGCATTTATGTATGTCTGTAATATTTATGTAATATACTTTACACCAAACGTGTATAACAAGGATGCTGTAAATACATTTTTAGCATATTTTCCTTCAAACAGGCAACATGTTATACATGAGCAAATCATCTGTGTCATGAGAATTAATTTAACCTGATTGAAAAGCCCATTTCGGGTGCAGCGCATTCATTATCAGATTTGCGCTGAGTGAAAATGAGGGGGCTCAAATGGTTTAAGGTCATTATTGCGCCACAGAGGATGTCATACAGCATCAATCCAATCAAATAAACTGTCAATCCAGCCATGCATTTCCTCCCAAAATCAATGAAGAGGGAAAATGTGCCATATGCAAATCAAAATGGCATTTTGGCCAGCGCTGGTGTCTATTAGCATAACTCACTGAAGAGCAGCTGCGGAGTACGGCTCCTGCCACGGAGCACTTGTTTTATGGAGGTCTTGTCACACTTCTGGTTTTAATTGACATTAAAATCAGTGAACGGCATGCTAATGCTTTGTGCACCTGACTGTCGGAGCACCATTAGCATATCTGCAACAAAGCACATTCTGCCCGTGACACTACTGGAAAAACAATTAGGAAGATTCACAGTGTGTTTGTGACAGAAGTGGGGGAAAAACACCAGAAAAGCAGACTGCAAACAGAGATAAAAGTGAGTCCACTGCACATTACACTCAGTACATCTCTGCATGTTTACATTTAGCAGACGATTACAACGGAGGCGATTCAACAAGAAGAGGCGATACACACAAGAAGTGCTAATTATACAGAGGAACTGCTAGTGCTAGATTTAGGAGAGGGAGTGTTTTTATTCTTTATAAAGAGAAGTGTTTCTACAGGTGGTTTGTCAAAACCACTCACCTGTGTGAACCTCATTTCATAAATGCTCTTTGTTATGAAATGTTGTGTTATTGTAATAACATGTCTGGTGCAAATGCACGGTGGGCGAGAGAGCTTATCGTGCTGCAATTAAAAAAAAAACACTTGCAATTACAAAAAATACCAGCAAATTAAGGAAAGATTTCCATCAGATGGACAGCACACATGCTGCAAATTCTCACAGCGCAAACACATAAAAAAAAAACATGCTGCATTTTCTCACAACACAAACATTTTACAAAGACGCGCTGCAATGTTTCAAGGAGAACCAAAAATGTGACGGATCCGGCTATTTAGGTTATGGTTATTCAGGCTAATAAATACCAAAGACACAGGAATCGGGATATTAAAATAAGCAAACAAATGGCACAGTGGAGATCTTTTCTTAATTTGATGGTGTTTTTTGTAATTGCATGCGTTTTCTTAAATTGCAGCACGTTACGCTCTCTCGGCCACCGTACGAATGCAATAGTATCTGGATGTAGCCTTTATGATGCAAGCTGAGATTGCAATGTCAGACACAATGCACTCACTGCAGCTAGTGATCTCACTGTGACGGGTAGATTTAGGGGTGGGGTTAGGTGAGCCCATTCAAAAGCATTCATGCAGCTCAGATTGCATCTGCACCAAGTCTGCAGCCAGACCCCTCTCTACAGATGTGCAAAAACTGGAGCAAGTGTGAGTTAAAGTGTCAGAGAGATGAGTGTGTTTTCTACAGGTGGTTTATCAAGCCCTCTCACCTGTGTGAGGCTCATTTCATAAATGGACAAGGTTTTTTGTTCGTTTGTTTGTTTTTTGACATATTGCGTGATTGTAAGAGAGTGTCTGGTGAATATGTGCAAAACTGGTGCAAGTGTTGGTAAAAGTGTCAGAGAGATAAAAGATGAAGGAGTGTTTTTTCTACAGGTTTGTCAAGCCCACTCACCTGTCTGAGTGAGACAGGGTTAGGGTTATTCTACTCAGAATTGCACAATGTTTTGAGGCTGTCATGTGGGGGTCTCTGACGAGATGGGTTTTTAGTTGTTGTTTGAATAATACTGGTGAATAATAGTGAATCTGCGGTCCGTGTGGGAATGAGAAGATCATTCCACCAGTGAGGAACAGTGAATGAAAAGGTTTTGGAAAGTGACTTACAGCCTTTCTGTGCAATGTAATAAATAAATAAAACTAGTGAATTTAGGTAGTCAAGGTCTAATTACACGTGATTTTGGCCTCTTCTTATGTTTAGTCTATGACAGGGGCGTCGCTAGACCCCATTTACTGGGGCACGTGCCCCAGTAAAAATCGCCAGTGCCCCAGTAAATGCTTTGAGGTGTGATTTACTTCATATGCAAGTGTATTTATCAAGTCGTAATTCCAAAATAAAGACGTTATTCCCTATGTGCAACCGAACCAACGCTGGTGAAAGCAAAGTAGTTTAATCAAAAAGCAAACGGAGCACGTGCACAGAGAAAAAACATACCTGTGTGCCTCACGCACCGCTCCTGATGGACACTGACGCGCTGCTCTGCTCCCGAGTCCCGGTTGCGAACATGCACGCCGGAAAAATAGCCGCGCTGCTCACGCGCCGCTCATGCGTTGTGAAACTGGCTTAACCGTCTTCTATGTGGAATGGCAGCACGCAGTGAGTTTTGCAAATCGACAAAACAAAGTTTAAATAATATGATGGTGATCTTATTTAGACTAAGCATGGCTCCTGAAAGATTTTTTGTATGAAGCAAAAAAGAGGGATGATGAGTCAGGGAGGGAAGACTTCATAAACCTAATTCTCGGCCATGAGTTGGGTCTTAGACAACACACAACAGATAATTCTATAAAACATATTTTCTTTGTATTTTATAGAATTGTCTAGAGAATTTAATTCAAAAGAAATTAATATTCATGCAAAAGATTTCTTAAATTACCTTAGCATCACTCCAGTTGTGTCTTTAGATTGTTTTTCAGTTACATTTAGGATTAATATCTGTTATTTATTTAGAATAATAATTGTATAATAACAATAATACTGTTATATATATATATATATAATTTTTTATAATGTTATTTTTTTTGAGGGGGAGCTGTGCCCCAGTAGAGCTTTATGTCTACCAACGCCCCTGGTCTATAAGTATATAAGACTTAATATAAGTTTTAATTATAAGAGTTTTACTTCAAAACAAGCTAAGTGAAGTTTATTTATAAACTAATTTCGAGAGGATCATGTGATTATGATTGAACACGGCTGGTTCTGCATTAACTATGTATGACCGACCAATCAGACGATTCCTAACCCACTATAAAGAGCCAGGGTTTCTCACTACAGTCATCTTCGATTTGAAGAATCCCCCCTTCCACCCCTAATCCTCCACCTTTCTCTTCATAGGGCGGCACGGCAGCCCAGTGATTAACACTGCTGCCTCACAGTAAGAAAGTCACTGGTTCTAGTCCTTTAACAGGCTGGCTGTCGTTTCTGTGTGAAGTTAGCATGTTCTCCCCGTGCTCGCGTGGGTTTCCCCCGGGTTCTCCGGTTTCCTCCCACATTCAAAAAACATGCACTATAAGTGAATTGATCAATCTAAATTGAGCACTACAGTCAAACTCTCATCCAGCAGCATATCTCTTCATAGCAATCATTTTCTGTCATCAGCTCTTATCAAAAGGGGGGAGTTCTCCAGATCTACCTGAGCTCAAAGCTCCCCTCTCACCCTGCAAACGGGAGGGAGTCCAGGGCTCAAGGACCTTTTGACCTCAGGGCTCTCTCCAGAGACAGCATGCCAAACTTGCTTTGTAATCAATCATCAGCTAAGTGTGAACTCTTGAAATAATCTGCCAATGGGGAAAGCAAAATAATCTAGTTTTTCTTTTAGACATAGATTATTTCACTTCCCCCATTGGCAGATCATTTAGCTTGTATTAAAGAAAACACCCTGCATTTTGACATATTGTTTCTTTAAACAAGGTTATATTTATTGCTTGTCTAGAAAATGCTTATAGATTTAGAAATTTTAGATATTTGGACTAGAAACCAGATAAAAAACTAAATAAAAGCAGTTGTTTGCAGTGTATGAGAGCTTATAATATTGACCATAATCCTGACCTTGGCAGTGTATTTTATTTAGTCCAGCCAAACTAAAAGAAATAAGCGCTTCTTCAGAATAAAAATATAATAGGAAACACTGTGAAAAAAAAACATTTCTTTATGGTATCATCTGTTCTTAGATCACTTACAGTGTATTTTCCCACAGGTCTCCTTGTTTTTCATGGTGACCTGCTGTAAACAGTGTTTATATAGTGTGATGAGACTGAGAAACCAACTGGATCATGCAAAACCTCCTAATTAACACACTGAACATGATCTACACTCCAATAATGTGCTGTATAATTTTCACAATTTGCACATTTTCCTTTATTCAACTTTTCCAGCGCTCATTACAGTAAATGAATTCATGTTCACAGCTTTATTTCACATTCGCAGCCTGAAGAAACATTATCCAGCTGTGAAAAAAGTGATGCTTATTTTCAGTGATTCAGCTGTTATTTTCATCTCATGAGCAACAATTTACAGTAGAGTCCCATTAGTTCAACTAAAATGAATAAATGGTAAGCAATTCAATTACAGTTTTTAAAGGAGACCAATTCAGCCCCTTTTAGCAAGATGTAAAATGTGTATGTGATGTTCCAAGAGAGTGTGTGAAGTTTGAGCTCAACATATCACACAGATAATGTTCTCTAGCTCTCTGAATCTGACCCGTTTAGGCTTTGATCCCAATTTGGTGACTGTCGCTTTAAATTCAAATGAGATTGTGCTCTTTTCATAAAAGGGCGGAGCTACAAATGCCAATGTGTGACCATGGTGGCAGATTCAAAACTCTAATTGCAGACAGCTGCTTCTCACTTAGGGTTGTTTATGCTAATGAGGGAGAGATGGTCACTAGTGGGCGGGGCTTTGCTCCTCTGAAGACACGTACAAAGGGAGAATGTCAATCAAAGTGTTTCTGCAGACTGTTTTGATCAAATCTGATTATAAACAAATAAAAATGAGTACAGTTTACCATTTACGCATACAAATTTCATTAAAATGTCTCTAATTAAAACATTTGAGGGTGTTTTTCATCTGGTTATTTGGTTCATGCTGAATCTATTGCATGCTATAATGTGATTTTCAATCACTATATATACACAGTTGAAGTCAGAATTATTTGCCCCCCCCCTTTGAATTTCTTTTTTAAATATTCCCCAAATGATGTTTAACAGAACAAGGAAATGTTCACAGTATGCCTGATAATATTTTTTCTTCTGAAGAAAGTCTTATTTGTTTTATTTCGGCTAGAATAAACGCAGTTTTTAATTTTTTTAAAACCATTTTAAGGTCAATATTATTAGCCCCTTTAAGCTATATTTATTTTTTCAATATTCTACAAAACAAATCATCATTATACTTTTACTGTCATCATGCAGTCTACACTCAGTTTCAGCTCCTTCCTTCTGGTCGTAGGGTTCTAGTATTAAGCTGTAGAACAAAACGATATAAAAATAGTTTTATACCAGCAGTCATTAGACATTTAAATAAGGCATAGACTAAAGCAGAGATGTTTCAGTGACTTGTATATTTTTAGATTGTTTTAAACGTTTATTTGGGGGGGGGGGGGACACTTGAAGTGATTATTAATTTTTTTCTTTATAGGCGTTCTTATGTTTATGTTTTATGTCTTAATGTTCATTAGTTGTTGTTACTATGTGAGCTTTTTTGTGTGGCACTGTTGTGGGATGAGGACTCTTGACTGCAAGCCAAATCTACCTTCGGGTATAAATAAAGTAACCTAACCTAACCTAACCTAACCTATCATGGCAAAGAAATTAGTTATTAGAAATTATTTATTAATTATTATTTTTTTATTATTGTTTACTTATTTTTACATTTTATTTTATTTGTATTTATTTATTTAAAAAATGTAAATTTTTATTTTATTATTTTACATTTTTCATTCATTCATTCACTTTCCTTTGGCTTAGTCCCTTTATTCATCAGGGGTCGCCACAGCGGAATGAACTATTCCAGCATATGTTTCACACAGCGGATGTGCTTTCACCTGCAACCCAGTACTGGGAAATAACCACACACACTCAGTTACACACACACACACACACACACACACATACACTATGGCCAATTTAGTTCATCAATTCCCCTATAGTGCATGTGTTTGGACTGTGGGGGAAACCGGAGCACCCGGAGGAAACCCACACCAACACGGGGAGAACATGCAAACTCCACACAGAAACGCCGACTGACCCAGCCGGGACTCAAACCAGTGACCTTCTTGATGTGAGGCCACAGTGCTAACCACTGAGCCACCGTGTCGCAACTTTTAAAAATGTTTTAAATATTTAGTTTAATATTAATTTTATACAATTTTATTTCTTATTCTTTTTTTTCAAAAATTTTACTTAATTTAGACTTAATGATTATAACGATCATTTTACCCAATGCACATGGGTTATTTTACTGCGTATCTCAGTGTGTCAGCCGTACAACAGAAATGCAGTGTTTGTTTCTCAGTGATGCACAAAGACCCCTCATTACTTATGCTACACCTAATAAATCATTATTAAACATCTGCACCACAGCGATGTCCCGCACGACCCATTTTTGCCTGACATTTCCTCATTCATGCTTGAGCGTCTCTGACCAGCAGGGGATGCGTGACAGAGCGAGGGTTCTGGGTTCTGGGTCAAAACCTTAAAAGGTGACTTATGGGCATTGCACACACACACACACACACACACACACACACACAAACAGACAAAAGCAAGCAAAAACAGAGAGTGCAGAGAGCAGTTCAGAGTTAGAGGAAAAGAAAGTAGGTCGACTGGGTCACTTTGGGGATGAAGAGAAGCGTTAATGGATTGCTACATCCCGTTAAGAGGCGGACGAGAGATATAAAGGTACAGCAAAATAAAAGCTGCATGTCAGAAACACCTGAAGGAGAAGAGTCAAGTTTGCTGCTCTTTTATATCCTGTAGGTCTCTAGACTAGACTTTTGCTGCTTGTTCAAACTACGTGATGGAAATAAGCTGAATCAACACAATTATTACGTTTTTTGGGACAACTTAATTGTTTTATGTACAATTTTATTTACTTGGTAAAACTTAATCAAGTTGGTGGCGTGGTTGCTCAGTGGTTAGCACTGTCGCCTCACAGCAAGAAGGTCGCTGGTTCGAGTCCCAGCTAGGTCAGTTGGCATTTCTGTGTGGAGTTTGCATGTTCTCCCCGTGTTGGCGTGGGTTTCCTCCGGGTGCTCCGGTTTCCCCCACAGTCCAAACACATGCGCTATAGGGGAATTGATCAACTAAACTGACCGTAGTGCATGAGTGTGTGTGTGTGAATGAGTGTGTATGGGTGTTTTTAAGTACTGGGTTGCGACTGGAAGGGCATCCGCTGCGTAAAACATATGCTGGAAAAGTTGGCGATTCATTCTGCTGTGGCGACCCGTGATAAAATAAGGGATCAAGCCAAAGGAAAATGAATGAATGAATAGAATAATTTTGAAGTTGGTTCTGAAAGTTGAATCTTGAGACTAAGTCAAAGGTAAATGGATGAATGACTGAACTTTATCGACTTGTGTTGGGACAGCATGGGGAATTGTGTGGATCCCAGGATTTTTTACAGTGTTTCTGCACAGATTATAAAGGCTGCTGTCACTATGGCTAATGTTTAAGTCAAAATTATTATTAGCCAACCTGTGAAATGTTAATTCATTCATTCATTCATTCATTTTCTTGTCGGCTTTGTCCCTTGCGGGGTCGCCACAGCGGAATGAACCGCCAACTTATCCAGCACGATTTTACGCAGCGGATGCCCTTCCAGCCGCAACCCATCTCTGGGAACTTCCACACACACATTCACACTCATACACTACGGACAATTTAGCTTACCCAATTCACCTGTACTGCATGTGTTTGGACTGTGGGGGAAACCGGAGCACCCGGAGGAAACCCACGCGAACCCAGGGAGAATATGCAAACTCCACACAGAAACGCCAACTGACCCAGCCCAGCCGAGGTTCAAACCTGCGACCCAGCGACGTTCTTGCTGTGAGGCAACAGCACTACCTACTGCGCCACTGCGTTGCCCTTGAAATGTTAATTATGTAAAGAAAAATTTCTAAAGTGTTTTTTTTCAACACAATTTTTAACATAATGACCAAGTTTATTTACAGCTGAAGTCACAATTATAAATCTCATCTCAGCTCATTTTTGTCCACTTTTCCAGAGCCAGGTCACAGGGGCAGCAGTATTAGGAGAGAACCCTAGACTTACCTCTCCCCAGACACTTCCTCCAGCTCCTCCTGGGGGATCCCAAGGCGTTACCAAGCCAGCCAAGAGACATAGTCCCTCCAGCATGTCCTGGGTCATCCCCGAGGCCTCCAACAGATGCCCGAGCCACCTCAGCTTAGTCCCTTTATTTATCAGGGGTCACCACAGCGGATTGAACCGCCAACTATTCCATGTTTTACGTAGCAAATGCCCTTTTAGCTGCAACCTAGTACTGGGAAACACCCATACACACTCATACACTACGGCCAGTTTACTTCATCAATTCCCCTATAGCGCATGTGTTTGGACAGTGGGGGAAACCGGAGCACCCGGAGGAAACCCACACCAACACGGGGAGAACATGCAAACTCCACACAGAAACACCAACTGACCCAGCCGGGACTCAAACCAGCGCCCTTCTTGATGTGAGGTCACAGTGCTGACCACTGAGCCACCATGCTTCCCTAGTACATAATATTAGACTAGATAGTCTTCAAGACACTAGTATTCAGCTTAAAGTGACATTTAAAGGCTTCACTAGGGTAATTAGGGTAAAGTTAGGGTAATTAGGCAAGTCATTGTATAACAGTGGTTTGTTCTGTTGTTTTATGCGATATTCCAGTTTTGTGCATGAATTAAATTCACATCTTTAGATGGAAACACAGCTACTGATAGCTCAGAAAGGATCTGATGGAGACTGAGTGACTGTAACAGAGATGAAGGTGATAATGGGTGAAATGAATAAATGATGAAATGAGTTAGCATACAAACAGCCGCTTTCACCACCATGACATGAAGGTGAGAACAGACTAATTATTCCCCTGTGCTCTGACAAGATGTGTTCATGAAAACAAATGTGCCTTTACTCGTGTTTCTACTCAAGTCATCTATGTAGAGGATAATAGTCAGCTCAACAGGTCTATCAGCAGCGGCTGTATAAGACTGCACTGCTAATATGCTTTCATATTTAGAGATTTTGTCTTGTTTCTAATCAAGAAGCATTTTCTAGACAAGCAAACCATATTGTCTTGTTTTCAGAATGAAGTCAGTTTTTCCTTAAAACAAGCAAAATTATCTCACAGTGAGGGAAATAATATTGTTTTCATGTTGAAATAAGAGTAGTTTGCTTACACCATTGGCAAAAACTCACTTAATTTTGGCTCGTTATTTCTGAAAACAACACGATATTTTTTGCTTGTCTAGAAAATGCCTCTCGATTTAAACATTTTTAGATATTTGATCTAAAAACAAGACAAAAACTAAAAGCATTTTTTTTTGCAACACGAAGGGTTTTATTCTGTTATAATCGACTCTAACTAACTGAAGAAAAATAAAATGAAGCATTTGGAGTGGCCTAGTCATAGTCCTGACCTGAATCCAATTGAGATGCTGTGACATAACCTTAAAAAACTGTTCATGCTAAAAAAACCTCCAATATCACACACACACACACACACACACACACACACACACACACACACACACACACACACACACACACACACACATATTTATATATTTGTATGCATCTTTTTTATGTATTATAGAAGTATTATAGAATATAGTAGGGGGTGAGGTTTTATCTCAGTATGTTGATTCGCTTCCAACTGAAACTGAATATTGAGTAGGGGGCGGGGCTTTATTTTAGTTTGTCGATGCGCTTCCAACTGAAACTGAATATTGAGTAGGGGGCGGGGCTTTATTTCAGTATGTCGATGCGCTTCCAACTGAAACTGAATATTGAGTAGGGGGCGGGGCTTTATTTTAGTTTGTCGATGCGCTTCCAACTGAAACTGAATATTGAGTAGGAGGCGGGGCTTTATTTTAGTTTGTCGATGCGCTTCCAACTGAAACTGCATATTGAGTAGGGGGCGGGGCTTTATTTCAGTATGTCGATGCGCTTCCAACTGAAACTGAATATTGAGTAGGGGGCGGGGCTTTATTTTAGTTTGTCGATGCGCTTCCAACTGAAACTGAATATTGAGTAGGAGGCGGGGCTTTATTTTAGTTTGTCGATGCGCTTCCAACTGAAACTGCATATTGAGTAGGGGTGGGGCTTTATTTCAGTATGTCGATGCGCTTCCAACTGAAACTGAATATTAAGAAGGGGGTGGGGTTTTATTTCAGTATGCTGATGCGCTTTCAACTGAAATTGAATATTGAGAAGGAGGTGGGGTTTTTTCAGCATGCTGATGCGCTTCCAACTGTAACTGAATATTGAGTAGGGGGCGGGGCTTTATTTATTTATATTTATTCACACACACACACACACACACACACACACACACACACACACACACACACACACACACACACACACATATATATATATATTTGTATGCATCTTTTTTATGTATTATAGAAGTATTCCCTAATTAGAAGCTGGATATGTTCACACACTGATGCCAAACAACTGGGTTTAAACCCCTTATAAAGGTAAATTTTGCATAATAGGTCTCCTTTAAAGTCAAAAAATTTGAGAACGCCTTATATAGCATGTATAATTGTTATATTTTAGTTTTAAAAGGTCGTCTTTTAAGATGCTGTGTTTGGTACCTGAGAAGTGTTGCAGCATGTACTGTATATGGACTCCTGGCTGTTGCTGTGCCTTTAATAATGTGTCTTAAAGCGTGTTTCAGGAGGGAGAGACAGCAGATGTGTTGTCAACACCACAGCTGTGAACTAAAGCGAGAGTGTAAAGACTGGCCTTGCTGCTGAATATTCACTTTTAGAGTAGCTTGCTGTTTTGCGTGAGAAACACACAATGCAGGTGTCATTACAGCCGAAGATGTGATGCACACACACACACACACACACACACACACACACACACACACACACACACACACACACACACACACACACATGCACACACACGCATCCACTCTGCAGTCAATGTTCTTTTTATCTGCGTGAATCAAAAACTAAATCTGACATCATATTAAATAAATGGTCACACTTTATTTTAAGGTACAGTTAAAGTCAGAATGATCAGCCCTGCTGAATGAATCACCCCCAGTATATTTTATTCCCCAATTTATGTTTAACGGAGAGATTTTTTCAACACATTTCTAAATGTAATAATTGTAATAACTCATGAATATTGAGTAGGGGCGGGGCTTTATTTCAGTGTGTTGATGTACTTCTAACTGAAACTGAATATTGAGAAGGGGTGGGGCTTTATTTCAGTGTGTTGATGTGCTTCCAACTAAAATGTAATATTGAGTAGGGGTGGGGCTTCATTTCAGTTTGTTGATGCGCTTCCAACTGATTCAGAATATTAAGTAGGGGGCAGGGCTTTATTTCAGTATGTCGATACGCTACCAACTGAAATTGCATATTGAATAGGGGGCAGGGCTTTATTTCAGTATGTCGATGCGCTTCCAACTAAAACTAAATATTTAGTAGGGGCGGGGATTTATTTCAGTATGTTGATGCTCTTCCAACTGAAATTGAATACTAAGAAGGGGGCGGGGTTTTTTTCAGTATGCTGATGCGCTTCCAACTGTAACTGAATATTGAGTAGGGGGCGGGGCTTTATTTCAGTATGTTGATGAGCTTCCAACTAAAACTAAATATTGAGTAGGGGCGGGGATTTATTTCAGTATGTTGATGCTCTTCCAACTGAAATTGAATATTAAGAAGGGGGCGGGGTTTTTTTCAGTATGCTGATGCGCTTCCAACTGTAACTGAATATTGAGTAGGGGGCGGGGCTTTATTTCAGTATGTTGACGCACTTCTAACTGAAAGGGAATATTGAGTAGGGGTGGGGCTTTATTTCAGTATGTTGAAGTGCTTCCAATTGATTCGGAATATTGAGTAGGGGCGGGGCTTTATTTCAGTTTGTTGAAGTGCTTCCAACTGATTTGGAATATTGAGTAGGGGCGGGGCTTTATTTCAGTGTGTTGATGTACTTCTAACTGAAACTGAATATTGAGTAGGGGCGGGGCTTTATTTCAGTTTGTTGATGCGCTTCCAACTGATTCAGAATATTAAGTAGGGGATGGGGCTTTTTTTTAGCTTGTCGATACGCTACCAACTGAAATTGCCTATTGAATAGGGGGCAGGGCTTTATTTCAGTATGTCGATGCGCTTCCAACTGAAACTGAATATTAAGAAGGGGGCGGGGCTTTATTTCAGTATGCTGATGAGCTTCCAACTAAAACTAAATATTGAGTAGGGGCGGGGATTTATTTCAGTATGTTGATGCTCTTCCAACTGAAATTGAATATTAAGAAGGGGGCGGGTTTTTTTTCAGTATGCTGATGTGCTTCCAACTGTAACTGAATATTGAGTAGGGGGCGGGGCTTTATTTCAGTATGTTGATGAGCTTCCAACTAAAACTAAATATTGAGTAGGGGCGGGGCTTTATTTCAGTATGTTGATGAGCTTCCAACTAAAACTAAATATTGAGTAGGGGTGGGGCTTTATTTCAGTATGTTGAAGTGCTTCCAACTGATTCGGAATATTGAGTAGGGGCGGGGCTTTATTTCAGTATGTTAATGTACTTCCAACTAAATAAGAATATTGAGTAGGGGCGGGGCTTTATTTCAGTATGTTGAAGTGCTTCCAACTGATTCGGAATATTGAGTAGGGGGCGGGGCTTTATTTCAGTATGTTGAAGTGCTTCCAACTGATTCGGAATATTAAGTAGAGGGCAGGGCTTTATTTCAGTATGTTAATGTACTTCCAACTAAAACAGAATATTGAGTAGTGGTGGGGCTTTATTTTAGTATGTTTTTGTGCTTCAGTGGATTAACTTGCACAGATTAATTGTTAACCTAAAGAATAACAGCATGCGCTAACAAAATAAACAGTAAATTTGGATTTCAAATGAACTTTAAACATACCTATACCACCAAACCTGTCCCTAACTTTACCCATATCCCCCTGTCAATAGCACCGTAAGTGTTAATTGTACAACACTACATGAACACATTTTAGCTATTTTTTAACATTTTTAATGTAGGTACCTAGTGGGTAAAGCCACAATATATATTGCGAACAATAAAAGAAAGACCAGGGGCCAGATTATCCATTGCTTAAAGGAAAATGTAAATGAATTATTCTCCATAATGATGTAGAAAACAAAAATAAGGTCTCAGATGCCGTGTCAAAGTGACAAGTGAGCTAATTGTATTTCATCCACTTTAAACCTAATCTTAACCAGAACCTACAACCTACAGAAACCAAAACAAAACCTAAATTAAACTAAATTAAATGATTAATCTTCGCCTGCAGTTCACTGAATGACCACCGGTGTCGCAAATAACAAAGCTTTCTGAATTTTACACCACATGTAAACAATTCAGAAAGCTTTGTTATCGGCTGTTATGTATATATATTTCAAGACCACCTACAGTAATATGAAGTGTGTCACAGAAAAATCTAGTCCTACATTTTAGAAAAATATAGCAATGATATGTACAGTATATATGGTTCTGATCTGGGCGGAGTTAACAAAGTGTGTCTGAATTGGAGCCGGCGTTCTTGACTCCAGGAAAACAGATATTTAGAGATAATTGTTGATGCAGTTTGGTGATATTTCTTGGTCGGTGCAGTGGAGACAGACATAATAAGGTATTGATTTTCAGATTTGAAGACGGTGGGGGGATTTATAACATGAGATGAAAGACAATTTGACAAAGAGCTGCAAAAGCACACTCGCTAACACAAAGACAGAAATATGTTTGATTTCTCACTTTGTAGTTGTGTGATGTTATTGCGTGCCCTTCCCTGACTCTGCCGAGGCTAAAAAGAGCTGAAGATCTCAAAACTTGAAGTTATAGTTTGTGGTGTTTTCTTCTTATCTTTTCGTTGAGAGAGAAGAGCGTAATTTCAGCCTTGACAATCAGCAGTGATCTCCAGTGAAGACATCTGTCTGCTTCTCCATGTCTCTGTATGAAAGCCTGCCAAAAACCCACTCAGAGCAGCACAACGCTTTACTTGGCATCTGTGTCTCTACGTGAAGCAAAGCTGGAGATTTTGTGATGCCTTGCAGTCACGGCGCTGTAAAGCTCCACTGTGGAATTTACGCACCACCAGTGTCAGCAATGCAATCACACAAATAAGAGAAAAAATATATAATAAAAAAAAAAGCTTTCACCAGGCTTCTGTCAAGTCTTTTAAATGGATGCATGATATTAAATGTTGTCAAACTGTTTATCACGATTAATCGCATGCAAATTAAAAGGTAACGCAAGTACTATATTAATTAATCTGTTGTGTGGATTCTACAGTTTCTATAGTAATACGAGAACTACATTAATTAATATGTTGTGGTGATTCTACAGTTGCTGTGGTAACACAAAAACTACAGTAATTAATTTATTGTGGTGATTCTACAGTTGCTATGGTAACACGAGAACTATAGTAATTTGTCTGTTGTGGTGATTCTACAGTTATTAAAGTAACATGAAAACTGTAGTAATTTGATGTGGTGATTCTACAGTTGCTATGGTAACACGATAACTGTAGGAATGAATCTATTGTGTGGATTCTACAGTTGCTATGGTAACACAAGAACTACAGAATTAATATATTGTTGTGATTCTACAGTTGCTATGGTAACACGAGAACTACAGTAATCAATCTATTGTGGTGATTCTACAGTTGCTATGGTAACAAGAGAACTAGTAATTAATTTGTTGTGGTGATTCTACAGTTGCTATGGTAACAAGAGAACTGTAGTAATTAATTTATTGTGGTGATTCTACAGTTGCTATGGTAACACAAGAACTAGTAATTAATCTATTGTTGTGATTGTACAGTTGCTAAGGCAACACAATAACTATAGTAATTATTCCACTGTGATAATTCTACAGTTGCTATGGCAACACAACAACTGCAATAATTGATCTGTTGTGGTGATTCTGCAGTTTCTATGGTAACACGATAACTAGTAATTAATCTATTGTGGTGATTCTACAGTTACCATGGCAACACGATAACTATAGTAATTAATCCACTGGTGATTCTACAGTTGCTATGGCAACACGATAACTATAGAAATTAATCCACTGTGGTGGTTGTACAGTTGCTATGGTAACACAACAACTATAGTAAGTGATCTGTAGTGGTGATTCTGCAGTTGCTATGGTAACACGATAACTTTAGTAATTAATCTACTTTGGTGATTCTACAGTTGCTATGGTAACATCATGAGAACTATAGTAATTAATCAATTGTGGTGATTCTGCAGTTGCTATGGTAACACAAGAACTATAGTAAGTAGTGGTTTAAATGATTAATCACATCCAAAATAAAAGTTTATATTTACAAAACAAAGTATATGCGCACTGTGTATATTTTTTATGTATATAAATGATAGAAATTGTATATAAATAAAAATGTAAATATATATCCTTTGTATATTTTGTATTTATGTACAGTATGTTTGTTTTTATATATATAATTATGACAATAACTTTTGTACTTTTTTCGGTCACACTTTACCATAAGGTCTCATTAGTTAATGTTAGTTACTATATTTGCCAACCTGAACTAATAACAAACAATACTTGTACAGCGTTTAGTATTCACAGTTACAATTTAAATTCATCCATCTTAACATTATGTGAATGCACTGTGAATTAACATGAACTTACAATATTTTCATTATATAATGTGAACTAACAAATATTGTAATAAATGCACTGTTCATTGTTTGAGTGTGTTAGTAAATGCAATAACTGACATTAACTGTAACTTACTGTAAAGTGTGACCACTTTCAGAAACACTTTAGTAACTTCTGGCTTACATGCATGTCTATTATAGATGTAGGCATAATAGACAGGGCATTATAGGCAGCTATTATAGGCAGCGTAATACAGAGAGTGGACCAAAGTGCATCAAATGATCGGTAATTAAAAGAGAAAAATTGAATAAATATATATACTTTTATATTGGACACACGTCTGATGCATGTAGTTGCATTTTGCAATGTCACGCATTGGGTTAAATTAGGCTTTCCAGTCTCCGTGTTCAATCTTTTACTTCCACTGTATCTGTTCAGCTGAGGGAACTGAACCAACCCTGTGACGTCAGACACAGCGATATTCCAAGATGACGGTGCACTAGGTCTAAAATCTATAGTAAAACATGCTGTTTTCTGCTAAATGCTTACATTAATCATTCATTCATTCATTTTCTTGTCGGCTTTGTCCCTTGCGGGGTCGCCACAGCGGAATGAACCGCCAACTTATCCAGCACGATTTTACGCAGCGGATGCCCTTCCAGCCGCAACCCATCTCTGGGAACTTCCACACACACATTCACACTCATACACTACGGACAATTTAGCTTACCCAATTCACCTGTACTGCATGTGTTTGGACTGTGGGGGAAACCGGAGCACCCGGAGGAAACCCACGCAAACCCAGGGAGAACATGCAAACTCCACACAGAAACGCCAACTGACCCAGCCCAGCCGAGGTTCGAACCTGCGACTCAGCGACGTTCTTGCTGTGAGGCAACAGCACTACCTACTGCGCCGCTTACATTAATCGAATTTGTTCAATATATTTTCATTAAAGTGGAATCCAATGTACAGAATAATGTCAACTTGACTGAGTGCTTCACTTCCCCTTTAAGATATGAAGTGTTTATTAGCACTCACAAAGTCTGATCTTATTTCACATCCCTAATCAAAACCTAGACCCAGCTACTGCCTTACTAACTATTAATTGAGCTAATATACTTGAGCTAATAGTTCACGGTTTGTTATTAATTATTTCCCACATGATGTGGAACAGATTCAGGAATTTTTCACAGTATTTCCTCTAATATTTTTTCTTCTGGAGAAAGCATTAATTGTTTTATTTCGGCTAGAATAAAAGCAGTTTTCAATTGTTTTAAACCCATTTTAAGGTCAATATTATTAGCCCCAATATTATTAGACTGTTATACAATGACTTGCCTAATGACCCTAACTTTACCCTAATTACCCTAGTGAAGCCTTTAAATGGCACTTTAAGCTGAATACTAGTGTCTTGAAGAATATCTAGACTAATATTATGTGCTGTCATCATGGAGAAGATAAAAGAAATCCGTTATTAGAGATGAGTTATTAAACTTTTATGATTAGAAATGTGTTGAAAACGGTCTACTCTGCACTAAACAGAAATTGGGGGAAAAATATTCAAGGGCCTAATAATTCAGGAGGGCTAATAATTCTGACATTAACTGTACATATTGTGTATAGTGTAGAGTAAAGCCAAATCACTTTGACCCAGAAACATCACACTGAACTAAAAGCTAAAGGCAGAAAGGGAACATTGGCTCTTCATTTCAGCCGTCCAGCACTGTTTTTTCTGCAAATGCATGCGTTCGGGCCCTGGCACACTCTGCAGAGAACTGAACAGCAGAGAAAGATGCCTTTGAGAGTTGTGGAAGTGAATTCCCTGTGAAGCCTGCTCCATTAGGAAAACATGATGCCCCCAAACCACTCGGGCTCAGCACACTTTCTCTCACCCCTCGCCTTTTTTTTTTTTACTCTCTGTCTTTAGGGACTTTGTGAAATATGTTGAAAGCAGGCCTCAAAGCCCTTTCGAATTGAAAAACAAATAGCATAATTCAGGAGAACGTCACCACTTGCAGCTATTGGACCTGCGCGCCGTTGCTTACTTTTTCACTCCTTACTTTTCTAAATTATTTGGGGCAACTTTCACAACACTGTTTCGCCACCAGCTGAAATTATAAGTTGGACTCTTATTCATCCTGTCTGTGCAACATTTGCACTTGGCATGGCATTTCTTTACTTTAGATTTTATTTTATTTATTTTTTGCCTGAGCCTGGCACCAAATAAGGCCCGTTCACACCAAAACCATTTGTATATTAGTAGTTTCCCATATTTTGTGATTCGTGTTTTGTTATTTTTCCTTGCTTATTTCTGCGTTTGAACTGCATTATGAGATCTTTTACAAAACTGAAACAGAGGGGTGGTTTGGTAGATTGACAGAACTGTTGGGAAACCAGTTGTTATCAGATCATGTAGTGTGTGACCCCCCTCTTGTGGATCATTTACATAGTGTCGAGTAGTGTGAACACCACAGCGATTTAAAGACACAAAACCAAGTCATGTAGTGTGAACGGCACAGCGATCTGCCGATGTTTAAAGTCAAGTAGTGTGAACTAGGCTTAAAATGTTAGTAAAAGTCACTTTGTTAAACTGTACAGTTACATTGTTTATCATTGCAAAATCCAACCTGCAGACTCTAATCCAGACAGTACACTTGACATATTGTCATTACCATGATTAGAGAAGAGACAAATAGTTTAACACACATCTCACAACACTCTGTTATTTCCAATTATACTGCCTGCATCTAGTTATTTCAATGAAAAGCACACTCTGTGTGAATAACGGATTGGGAAGTGAACTGAATGGAGTGGGTCACATGACAGAGCTCCATCTCTGAGCCTCATTCAGCTGACTGCACTTCCTGTCCATTTTGTTTCTCACTTGAGGTTTAAAGTGCCCCTTTTATGAACTATTAAAGTCCATGTTTTGTTTTGTGGAGTGCCCAACAACAGGATGTCATCCATGCAAGATCGAAAAACACTTTCATAGTCTTAATATGCGGTTGTTTTTATTTATCCAACTCGCATATGATTTGTTCAGGGATTAATTTTTCTAAATTCATCCTTTGAGGCTAATCTGGAATAGCCTGTTGTGATTGGTTTAATGACCCAGTCTGTTGTGATCGGTCTGATTACCCAATCTATTGTGATTGGTCGAATGACCCAGTCTGTTGTGATTGGTTTAATGACCCTATTTGTGATGATTGGTCCAACGCAATCTCACGGCAATTCGTAACTTTTTGATTTAGTGGCTAATTCGTATGAATTCGTACGATCTAATTCGTACAAATTACTACGATTTGCTCATCATCCAATGACGGTTGGGGTTAGGGGTGGGGTTAGGTGCCACGCCTCCTTTTTAAAATCGTACATTTTCGTACGACTGAACTTGTACGAATTCGTACGAATTAACCACTAAACAGACAAAACATAAAATACTTACATTTCCTCATGAGATCAGGCTGATTGGGCTGATGACCCAGTCTGTTGTGATTGGTCCAATGACCCATTCTGTTGTAATTGGTCAGATGACCCAAACTGTTGTGATTAGTCCGATGACCCAGTCTGTTGTGATTGGTCCAATGACTCTGTTTGAGATGATTGGTCTGATTACCCAATCTATTGTGATTGGTCCGATGACCCAGTCTGTAGTGATTGGTTCAATTACCCTATTTGTGATTATTGGTCTGATGACCCAGTCTGTTGTGATTGGTCTGATGACTCAGTCTGTTGTGATTGGTCTGATGACTCAGTCTGTTGTTATTGGTCCAATGACTCTGTTTGTGATGATTGGTCTGATTACCCAATCTATTGTGATTGGTCCGATGACCCAGTCTGTTGTGATTGGTTCATTTCCAATGATGCTGTTTGTGATGATTGGTTGGATGCCCCAATCTGCTGTGATTGGTCTAATTACCCAATCTATTGTGACTAGTCCAATGGCCCAGTCTGTTGTTATTGGTCTGATGACCCAGTCTGTTGTGATTGGTCTGATGACCGGCCCAGTCTGTTGTGATCAGTCTAATTACCCAATCTATTGTGACTAGTCCAATGGCCCAGTCTGTTGTGATTGGTCCAATGACTCTGTTTGTGATGATTGGTCTGATGATCCAGTCTGTTGTGATTGGTCAGATAACCCAGTCTATTGTGATTGGTCCAGTGACCTTGTTTGTGATGATTTGGAGTCGAACCGTTATTGTTAAATGTTGAATCTGGTATTTTCACATGCTTTCAGATATGGCAGCAGCACATTTCACTGCTATATCTGCTATTTCTCACTGAGAGTCAATTCAACAGCTACCAAAACACACAGATTTCAGTATCGGCTGATTAAATTGTCTGTGAGTTTTTTTGCGTAGCTTGCCAGTGATCTGTGTCACTGTATAGTAAACACTGCTCCATCTGAAAGCACATGCTGGAGTTGTGATACTGACTACACAAACAGCTTTACTGACAAAATGTGCATGAAAATCACCTTTAATTAATTAATCACGAGTCGGTTCATGCAACAGTCGGGTGGGAAATTATTCACTCGGGCATCCTCACGAAATGGCTTTTTCCATGAAGAGAACGGCTTGTTTAAAGGACTCGTTCCTTCAAGAGTCAATAGCTTTAAACACGCTGCACTTTCAGATGTAAAACTCTGCAGGATGTTTTCAGTCACTTAGAGCCGTGCTGCACAACGCACGAAAGGAAACTCTCAAAAATCCATAATAGGGGCTCTTTAAGTGAAATGGATTTACACTGAAGCAGGAGCCGCTCATGTCGATTGATTTGAAGGACAGTGTGTGTATGTGTGTGTGTGACAGTGATGGATGGCCTATTGACAGTGTCTTTCACTGGTCAGTTGTTGTGAATAATTGCTACAGATTGAGAGTGTGTCGTACACTAAAGCCTATAGATTGACTTGAAATAAAGAAAGAAGTCTTATCACATGTCCACCAGATCTCAGATGCTTATCACTGCTGACCTCCATGTAGAAGACATTGATCAGTCGAGATGTTCAGATGATCTTCAGACGTGTTGTGCGATTACATTTATTTAAGCCACAATGATAAGCTCCAAGTCCAAGTTTTAGGAACAGCAAATAATAACTTGACTTCTAGTTGATGTTTTGGTATCAGAAGTGTCTTATATGAAAGGCAAAGTCCTCTAGATGACGCTTATTTGAGCACAATAAAATATGATCATGTTTTCGAATCATTGATGTTGAATGATTTCATTAGGACAGTAAGGTCTGACTTTACTTAGACAAAAGTCTCATCTCTGAACAGAAATAATGTCCAGTATAGAATATAAAGTGATGCTGCAGTGGAAACAGAATGAATATTGTGTCTGACTCCATCATGAGCTTGGAGGACTGCATCATACATCTCTGAATGACTCAAATCACGCATTAATAAAGTCATCTGGAATGGCAAAGAAAGCGTTCCTGCAGGACTCCCAGAGTTCATCAAGAGTCTTTGTGTTCATCTTCAACGCCTCCTCCTTCATTTTACCCCAGACATGCTCAATAATGTTCATGTCTGGTGACTGGGCTGGCCAATCCTGGAGCACCTTGACCTTCTCTGCTTTTCAGGAACTTTGATGTGGAGGCTGAAGTATGAGAAGGAGCGCTATCCTGCTGGAGAATTGTCCCTCTCCTGTGGTTTGTAATGTAATGGGCAGCACAAATGTCTTGATACCTCAGGCTGTTGATGTTGATCATCCACTCTGCAGATCTCTCGCACGCCCCCATACTGAATGGAACCCCAAACCATGATTTCTCCTTCACCAAACTTGGCTGATTTCTGTGAATCTTGGCTCCATGCTGGTTCCAGTAGGTCTCCTGCAGTATTGGTGATGATTGATGCAGATCAACAGATGATTCAGCAGAGAAATCCACCTTCTTTTACAAATGATCAACTAGAAGTCAAGTTATTATTTGTTGCTCTTACAACTGAGATGGTCGACAAGACATTTGTCAGGTAGTGTAGACTAATTTGAAAGGATTGTTTGTGTTTCTAATTTTAATTCCAATCAAATTTTAAAGATTTTATTGAAATAAATCCACCTGCTACAGAACATTCTGGTCTCATCTTTTATTGTAAAACTGGAAGAAATGTACAGAATATTCCAGGCAACACTATATTACATTTTACAATAAAGGTTTCTATACAAGCATTGCTAATAAATCACTCGGGTGTGTCTGAAATCTCGTTTACACGCTCGTTACATACAGTACAACTAACTACAGGATTTTATTTAAAGTATATGAGCATGAAATATCAACTTTCTAATGACGCACATCTGTGAATTAAGTAAAGACAGCATCTTTCTGAAATGTGTGACGTTTCACAATTTTACAACATATAAAACGAAACAAACACAACACGCATGAACAGAATCTGGTGGGAAACTGAAAAATAGAGCAGAACTCTGCTGGTGTGGTCAGTTACACGACGAGGAGAGACAGAAACATCAGTCAAATTAGCAGAAACATCTACAGTTCGACAGTTATTGCCTTAATGCTGAACATGTGTTGCATAGAGATATAGATGAACCAGCACAAAGACAGCGTAAAAACACCAGTGAAGGTTCTTTCAAATAAACACATGGAAATAAATCACGTTTTGAGCGTAGGCTCTTGGCATTTTGTCTTGATTTCAATGTAAATCAGAGAGTCTCACATGCAAAAATACTATAGTCATTTATAGTAAATAAGTGTTATTGAACAACACTATAAGGAAGTGTACTATATTGTAGCATCTACAGCTAATGAATGCTGTAGTATTAACTGTAGCAAAATGATAATCTGTGAGAAATACTGTAGTTTACATTTTACTACATACACTGTAGTGTATTGTAGTATAATATACCCTATAGTTGAAGAAAACTACAGTATTGGTTCATTTGTTTATATTAATACCGTTGTAGTGTTACTATAGCAACTGTGGAATCACCACAACAGATTGGCTACTATAGCTGTTGTGCTACCATAGCAACTGAGGAATCGCCACAAAAGATTGACTACTATAGTTGTAGTGTTACCATAGCAACTGTGGAATCACCACAACAGATTGACTACTATAGTTGTAGTGTTACCATAGCAACTGTGGGATTGGCACAAAAGATTGACTACTATAGTTGTAGTGTTACCATAGCAACTGTGGAATTTCCACAACAGATTGACTATTATAGTTGTAGTGCTACCATAGCAACTGTGGAATCGCCACAAAAGATTGACTACTAAAGTTGTAGTGTTACCATAGCAACTGTGGAATCACCACAACAGATTGACTACTATAGTTGTAGCGTTACCATAGCAACTGTGGGATTGCCACAAAAGATTGACTACTATAGTTGTAGTGTTACCATAGCAACTGTGGAATTGCCACAACAGATTGACTACTATAGTTGTAGTGTTCCCATAGCAACTGTGAAATCACCACAACAATTTGACTACTATAGTTGTAGTGTTCCCATAGCAACTGTAGAATCACCACAACAGATTGACTTCTCCAGATGCAGTGTTACCATAGCAACTGTAGAATCACCACAAAATTATTGACTACTACAGTTGTAGTGTTACCATAGCAACTGTAGAATTGCCACAACAGATTAAGTGCTGTAATATAGAATGGTTGCAAAAACTTTGCAATATTTACTATAAAAGACTATAGTACTTTACCACGCTTGGTGAATTGAATGGCTCTGTGTGATTAATAACGGAAGAATACTGATGAAGGAGGAGGTTTTAATTACCATGTAGAAATTAATTTTAGACATAATTAAATGCTGAAGACAGCACACCACGCCAACTAATTCTTTCATATTTTTAAATGTATTGTTCAGTAAATGTGTTTCCGTCATAGTTTATGTGCACATATAGTAGAGTATAGGTTGTTTTTTACTGCTCATCTTACCATTTCCATTAAGCATTTTATTTAAGGGAAATTCCAAAATGCATATAGAAGCGTACTGACTTCCATTTGTTCATTAGAGGTTTTCCTTCACAAATGTTAAGACCTACCAAAAGATCAGATCATTTTTATGCCCTGATATGTCAAAATCAGAATTTCATAGGGTGTCAAAACTTTTTCACATTACACATGATTATGACTTTCTAAACGCAACGATGAAAACGAAACACAATTCCTTTGGTTTCTGACCTACTGAATAGTGACGACAGCTCTTCACATGCTCGACTGATGGAGAAATGATGCACACACAAACACAGACAGAGGAGTCTTTAACACTGAACTAAACTAATGTTCATGACGAGGACACAAACAGTCTGCGCACGATCCAGAGTAATGAAGACAAATGATGTGGACTTATGTGTGACTCAATGAGGCACGAGACGCTTCATTTCTGCCTCATTGGCAAAAGTCAGGCTGGCATTTCAGTGCTAAAGAGAACAAATAACGCGCACACACACACACACACGCTGCAAATATTTAAAAAGAACGGCTATTATTTGCAGCATATTCAGTATTGTACAAAATGTGTACAGCTAGTTTAATTCTTGAGCAAACGACAGATTTAAAGGGATAGTTTACAAATGAAATCAATGAAAACAAAGGCAAAAATGAACACAAATGTACTCACTATGTGAAGGTTCATGTGATATGATTAATCGCAGCTGGTTTCTCATCTGCAATCATGAATAAACCAATCAGATCATTCCAAACTCACTATAAATATCCCATCTAGCATTACTCCCTTATCTTCATTCTGGAAGAATCACCCCTTCCACCCCATCTCCTCCTTTTCCTCCCTTAACCAGAGGGAGCTCTAGAGAACTACCTGATCTCGTAGCCTCTTACATGTTCATTGACCAGGCGGGAGCCCTGGGCTCAATTACTGTATCTCCGAGCTCAGTGTTCTCTCCCAGGACAGCATGCCAAACCTGCTAACATTATCAAACAATATCTAAGGGTGAACTCTTGAATTACTCATCCTCAAGTGTTTCTAAACCTTCTGTCTTCTGTTAAACACAAAGGAAGATATTTAGAAAAATGCTGAAAATCCATTGGCTTTCACATTATTTGTTTTTCCTACTATGGAAATCAGCGGTTACAGGTTTCTAACATTGTTTTAAATGTCTTCTTTTATGTTCAACAGAGGAAAGAAACTCTTAAAGGTTGTTGTTAAACGTGATATTCATATTGTAATTTTGTTATTTTTTAAATGACTCTTTAAATTACTCCAATCTTAACTTGTTCTGCTGTTAAAATGTTGCACAGTTAAATGTGAAGTCGATAAGTAAAATTAATTTAATGCAGAAAAAACTTGGTAGCTGCATAGTACTGTATGAAAATGACCAATATTGCTATCGGAATTTTTTTAATTGATTGATTTGTATCTGCAAAAAAAAAATAAAAAAAAATAATTATAATTAAAAAATAATAATAATAATTATATAATAAAATAATAAATAATAAAAAAATAATAATTATACTAGGCCAAACGATGTCGTCAACCGATGAACAGACTTCACAGAAAACCAGGGAGACAAGAGACAACAACGGACTGATAACCAGCAGTAACCACCGTCTGAATATATAGCCAGAAAAACAGGAATCAGCAGGAGGACACGATTAAGTCAGCTGATTCGAGAGCACGCTGCCAGCGCAAAATGCAAACAAACACACACACCCTCGCACACAACAACACACATGGAATAACAGATAACATACAGAAAGAACCCACAGACACATAAACTGTGACACTTCTTGCGTGTGTTTGGTTGTGAGACGTAGTTTGTGGACCGAGACAAAGTTGTCAGCAATTCTTCCTATTGTCCAGTCATGCAGTGTGAAACCCCTGTTGCTGATCCATCTTTCAGTGTGAACACAGCAGCTGAACACTAGGCCAGATGATCATGCAGTGTCAATACATCTGTGACAACACTACTTTGAAAATCCTGCAGTCTGAACTCGGCATTACTTGTTTTTACAGATTTAAACAATTAAGTTGCCCCCCACAAAAAACTCAAGAATTGTGTTGTGTCAGCTCATTTTAAATAAGTGCTTTGAACAAGCAGCAAAAAACATTTTTTGAGTGCAATAAGCAGCCCCTGTAGGAAACTGATAATGTGCCGTGGGTGGCTCAGTGCTGGTGTGTGTGCTGAATTTGCTGTGTGTGTAAAAGCCGAATCACACCAAGCCGTAGATTAGCGTGGGTCTGGCGAGTGTGTTTAGTGTCTCACACGTATCTTAAAACATGGTAAAGGTAGCATTTTCAAGCTTCTGGAATTTCATTGTTGTATGACCAAAATGTGTCAAAATAAATACAAATAAAATGAATTTTTAGTTGAAAATGGTGTGGTGATGATGCCCACAAGACACTATATTTTAGAGTTATTCCTTCTCACTCAAAGTGAATTGAAGTTTATTAGTGGAAAATTTGTTAAAATCTAACCACACACATATGCACGCATACACACACACACACACACACACACACACACACACACACACACACACACACACACACTTCTATATATGGATTATGAGGACACAAATATTTTATACTGTAAAAAATGTTTTTTCCACAGCCCTACCCTATATTTATCCCTGAACTCAACACTCTGAATGTGAAAAGAACATATGATTTTTATGATATTCTGATATTAAAATATGAATTGTTTATGAAGAAAATATGATTTTTATGCATTTTGAATTATGAGGACATCAGACACATCCTCAAAACCCACCTTATTAGAGTAAAACTTGGTCATACACATGTTGTTATAAAATTTTGTGTCCTCAGAAACCACAGAAACAAGCACACACATAAACACATACTTGTATATATGGATTATGAGGACATAGAGTATTTAATATTGTAAAAAAAAAACAATACTTAATACAATACCTACCCCATACTTAACCCTAAACTCAACACACTGAATGTGAAAAGAATATATGATTTTTATGATTCTTTGATATTAAAATAAAATATATTTTATGAAGCAAATATGATTTTTATGCCTTCAAAAACCACCTTATTAGAGTAAAACTACATGTCATTATAGAATTGTGTCCTCATAAACCACAGAAACAAGCACACACACTTGGATATATGAATTATGAGGACATTAAGTATTTTATATTGTAGAAAAAATATAACGTGGCCCTACCCCATCCTTATGCCTAAACTCAACACTGAATGTAAAAAGAATATATGATTTTTATGATATTTTGATATTAAAATGTTATATTTTATCAGGAAAATTTGATTTTTTGTGCATTTTGAATTATGAGGACATAAGTCACATCCTCAAAAATCACCTTAATAGAGTAAAACTAGGTCATAAACGTCATTATAAAGTCTTGTGTCCTTGTAAAATATGATTTTTATGCATTTTGAATTATGAGGACATCAGTCACGTCCTCAAAACCCACCTTATTAGAGTAAAACTTGGTCATACACATGTTGTTATAAAATTTTGTGTCCTCCTAAACCACAGAAACAAGCACACACACAAACACATACTTGTATATATGGATTATGAGGACATAGAGTATTTTATATTGTAAAAAAAACATTTATTCCATGGCCCTACCTCATCCTTAACCCTAAACTCAACACACTGAATGTGAAAAGAATATATGATTTTTATGATTCTTTGATATTAAAATAAAATATATTTTATAAAGCAAATATGATTTTTATGCCTTCAAAAACCACCTTATTAGAGTAAAACTACATGTCAATATTGAATTGTGTCCTCATAAACCACAGAAACAAGCACACACAATTGGATATATGAATTATGAGGACATTAAGTATTTTATATTGTAGAAAAAATATAACGTGGCCCTACCCCATCCTTATGCCTAAACTCAACACTGAATGTAAAAAGAATATATGATTTTTATGATATTTTGATATTAAAATGTTATATTTTATCAAGAAAATGTGATTTTTTTGTGCATTTTGAATTATGAGGACATAAGTCACATCCTCAAAAATCACCTTAATAGAGTAAAACTAGGTCATAAACGTCATTATAAAGTCTTGTGTCCTTGTAAAATATGATTTTTATGCATTTTGAATTATGAGGACATCAGACACATCCTCAAAAACCACCTTATTAGAGTAAAACTACATGTCAATATTGAATTGTGTCCTCATAAACCACAGAAACAAGCACACACAATTGGATATATGAATTATGAGGACATTAAGTATTTTATATTGTAGAAAAAATATAACGTGGCCCTACCCCATCCTTATGCCTAAACTCAACACTGAATGTAAAAAGAATATATGATTTTTATGATATTTTGATATTAAAATGTTATATTTTATCAAGAAAATGTGATTTTTTTGTGCATTTTGAATTATGAGGACATAAGTCACATCCTCAAAAATCACCTTAATAGAGTAAAACTAGGTCATAAACGTCATTATAAAGTCTTGTGTCCTTGTAAAATATGATTTTTATGCATTTTGAATTATGAGGACATCAGACACATCCTCAAAAACCACCTTATTAGAGTAAAACTATATCACACACGTTGTTATAAAATTCTGTCCTCATAAACCACAGAACAAGCACACACACACACGCACACACATACTTGTATGTATGGATTATGAGGATGTATTTAATATTGTAAAAAAACATTTATTCCATGGCCCTACCCCATCCTTACCCCCAAACTCAACACTCTGAATGTGAAAAGATATATGATTTCTATGATATTTTGATCATATTTTATACTTGAATTGAAGAAAATTAAATTTGTTGCATTTTGACATCAGGCACGTCCTCAAAAAACGACCTTATTAGAGTAAAACTAGGTCATACACATGTCATTATACAATTTTATGTCCCCCTAAACCATAGAAACAAGAACACAGCGTTCAAAGAGGAAAACGCAAATGGTACTGTAACATGTTTATTTCTGCAAAGTGTCCTCATAACGTAAAAACAAAAGAAGCTGTTGAATCACATTATTGACATAAATGAGACGTGACACCCAAAGACATTTCCTGCAGTGGCTATAAATCACAAGTGAACACGAGGAAAGAAAAGTCGACCTTTAAAAAGCATTGTGCATAGTTCAGTCATCACCTAAAACCTGTCGTAACACTAGCTCTGCTAACAAGGAAAGTGCAAAACATCTACATCTCTCATTAAAGGGTGAGTTCACTCAAAAATAAGCCTAATTCTGCCATCACTTAACCACTCTGGAGGTTTTTTTATTCAGTTGAACACAAAAGAAGATATTTTGAAGAATGCTGGAAACCTGTAACCATTGACATCAATAGTATTAGTTCATCAGTTCAATGGAAACCCAACATTTTTCAAAATATCTTCTTTTGTGTTCAACTGAATAAAAAAAGTCACACTTTCTATGAAGTCCATACTCATAACAAGCATAACACTTATATACATGTATCTAAAGCATAGCTACATTTATAACAGTGTTACTATTACTTACTAGTGATGGGTTATATTTTTAGCATACATGTTCAGAACACATTATACACTGATTTATAAACAATAATTAGTCGGTAATGATTGTATTTTTTAAAGATGCAGTCTGTGATGTTAAACTATTCATTCATTCATACATTTTCCTTCGGCTTGGTCCCTTTATTTATCAGAGGTTGCCACAGTGGAATGAATCGCCAACTATTCTGGCATATGTTTCATGCAGAGGATGCCCTTCCAGCTGCAACCCAGTACTAGGAAACGCCCATACACACTCATTCACACACACACACTCATACACTACGGCTAATTTAGTTCATCAATTCCCCTATAGCGCATGTGTTTGGACTGTGGGGGAAACCGTATGGAGCTAATAATATGCCAATAATTGTGTTAATTTGAATTATTGGCAAATGTTATTTAATAAATCTGAATTTTTATATGGTGTTAAAATAGTTTTGAATTTGGATTTGAATTGACCCTGTAATTCGTCCATAACCATGAATCAAGCAGAGGTGAGTGATTCTCAGGCCCCGTTTACACTAGTACCTTTTAGTTTTAAAACGGCGTTTTAGAATGAAAACGATCCGCGTCCACACTAGCGTTTCACCCAGCGTTTCTGAACAGCTCTCAGTCTTCATTAAAACGTTGAAAACGCACATCACGTGACCACAAACACACACTCTGGCATGCACTGCAGCATGCTTTGAGCACACACACACCCACATGAGAGCTGCGCAAGTCGGACTGTTGATCACGGATCTCCCGCTGGATCTAATCTCACTCTATTTGTTAAACGTGATATTTGATTCATCTTGTTGTCTATATCTGACGACATATTCCCCGACTTTGGTCTCTTGAATCTATCACTTGTTCTCAGGTAACGTGCTTTGGCTGAGCGCAAAGATAAGTTAGGTTAATATTAATTAATGTAAAACTGATTCTGCACATCTGACTGATTGTTTGCCTTTATTTTCTCTATTGTATAAACTTATTGTGCGTTATACTTTTATAATGGCCATTAATTGATCATTAAAATGGATATTCAGTGAAAGAGAGAGGGTATGTTTCGTATTTTTTAATGAAAATGATAGGAGGTAGTGATGTTATAGGTTCTGTTTAGTTATATGCTTGAAGATGACGCTCGTATCATGCAGTTACACGACGCCTCAACATTTTTGATGTCTGTTAAGTTAATATCAAAATGAAAATAGGCAGTTCCTCACATCATGTCTTCATTTTATTGTCAAGAAAGTGAAACAGCATAGCCAGGGTGATGTGAATGACTTTATAAAGTACACTCTCGGGAGTTTATTTTCCATATCAAACTTGCGAGGTCTGAACTTACACGGAGAGGATGAAGACTGAACTGTGTGAAGGCTACTTAATATTGAGGAAAAAGCCCCAATCAGGTAGGTGAATGTTAGAAGCCACGCCTCCGTTTTCAGATGTCTCCGTTTTCCCTCATCCACACTGAGACGGAGCAGCAGCGTTTTAGAATGAAAATGGCCTCTCCAGCGTTTCCAAAACGCTCCGTTTTCAGGGCTCAAAAACTCCGGCGTAGTGTGGACGGATGGCGTAACCGTAGCAAAACTTATGCGTTTTAAAACTAAAACGTATTAGTGTAAACTGGGCCTTAGTTTGACTTGTCGGTGATCGTCTACTCTTCCCTGTTGATCACCGCTGACCTACTTTCTGCTGTATCTGAATTTCACGATCTGAATTTCTGGTTTTTAATTTTAGATTATTGAATTTTTGAATTCTGAATCTTGAAAATTTAAAACTGTATTTTTACAAACCCAGTATCTGCAGTCTGTGAATTCAGAACACAAAAAATCTGAAGCTTGAAAATACGTCTATGAAAAAGAACATTTTCAGCCTTGAAAAATTCAGCGGTCTTAAATTTCACAAGGTCAATATTGAAGTAATGAAATTCAAATTCAAAAAAATTGTAACGGCATATAAAAATTCAGATTTATTAAATAACAATTGTCAATAATTCAAATTAACGCAATTCAAATTCAGATTGTTTTGGCATATTATTAGCTCCATATCACCGAAGCACCCAGAGGTAACCCACGCCAACACGAGGAGAACATGCAAACTCCACACAGAAATACCAACTGACTAGCTGGTTCTCAAACCAGCAACCTTCTTGCTGTGAGGACACAGTGCTACCCACTAAGCCACCATGACACTCATATGTTAAAACATAAATTTAATAAATAAATAAATAAATAAATAGTGACACTTTTTTAAATGTACAATCACACTATTAACAAACCATTAACTAAGACTTTTAGCTCAATAAACTACTAATCGGCTGCATATTAATAGTTAGTAAGGTAGTACTTCTGTTTAGGTATTGATTAGGGGTGTAGAAGAACATAATAATTTATAAGTGCTAATCATATTAATAATAGAAAGGTCATCAGTAGGCCCACATGGAATCTGCGCGCGCAGAATACCGCAGATTTCCGTAGATTTTTAGCCCATCATTAATTCTGTTTATTTACTTACAGTTAACTATTTACAGTTAATCTAATTGGATTTGCATTTTAAACAATAAATACAAGATAAAAAGATATTATTTTTTAATTCACATATTAAGGTTTTAGGCAACGCAGTGGCGCAGTAGGTAGTGCTGTTGCCTCACAGCAAGAACGTCGCTGGGTCGCAGGTTCGAACCTCGGCTGGGCTGGGTCAGTTGGCGTTTCTGTGTGGAGTTTGCATGTTCTCCCTGCGTTCGCGTGGGTTTCCTCCGGGTGCTCCGGTTTCCCCCACAGTCCAAAGACATGCGGTACAGGTGAATTGGGTAGGCTAAATTGTCCGTAGTGTATGAGTGTGAATGAGTGTGTGGATGTTCCCAGAGATGGGTTGCGGCTGGAAGGGCATCCGCTGCATAAAATCGTGCTGGATAAGTTGGCGGTTCATTCCGCTATGGCGACCCCGGATTAATAAAGGGACTAAGCCGACAAGACAATGAATGAATATTAAGGTTTTAGTTATGAGACTCCCAAAATAATTCCGCAGAAATCCGCAGATTTTTACCAAAATTCTCTGCAGAAAAACGTTCGCAGATTCCGTCTGGCCCTAAGACAGTAGCACATGGTGTGAATTATTACTAGGGCCAGACAGAATCTGCGGACGTTTTTTGCAATTTCTGCAGAGAATTTTGGTAAAAATCTGCGGATTTCTGCTGAATTATTTTGGGAGTCTCATAACTAAAACCTTAATATGTGAAATATGTGTAATTTAAAAACTGAATAAATTGAGATTTACACACATTTACTCAAGTAAATAAACAGAATTAATGATGGGCTGAAATTCTGCGGAATTCTGCGGAACATCTGCGGAACATCTGCGGAATTCTGCGCGCGCAGATTGCGTGTGGTCCTAATCATAACTAAAACCTTAAAATGTGAAATAAAAAATAATATCTTTTTAACTTTTATTTAAATTTTAAAATGCAAATCCAATTAGATTAACTGTAAATAGTTAACTGCAAGTAAACAAACAGGATTAATGATGGGCTAAAAATCTGCTGAAAATCTGCGGAAAATCTGCGAAAAATCTGCGGAATTCTGCGCGCGCAGATTCCGTGTGGGCCTAATTATTACTCAAACTAAAGTGTTAGTGAATAAATAAATAAATTATACATTTATAGAACTGCTATGCACTATAAATATTAATAACAGTATTCTAAATGTAGCTACACAGTAACTGTCATTATACTGCATTATAGCATTTGTAGTGTCTTTATAGATGCATGCTCTATTATGTATAATGCATGTACATGTATAATTGTTATGATTGACTAAAAATAATCATCAACACGGTTATAATCTGGTGGTTCATTCTGCTGTGATAATCCCTGATTAATAAATGGACTAAGCCAAAATAAAATGAATGAATGAAGGTTATAATCTATTATGAGCATGTGTTTAATAGAAAGTGTTACCAAAACAAAACGATAAACGATTCCAGAGTGTTCCTTTTTGTGTGAACTATCCCTTTAAATTAGCTCACTGTTGCACTGAAGTGTGTCTTCACTCGTTCCCTTTGTCACTGAATGTGTGTTTGTGTGTGTGTGCCTATACAGAACCCGCACATGTGTTTGTTTAACTCGCTAGTAGGGTTGAGTTCATTCACATCCCTAAAGTTTGGCCCACTTCTGGCCCAGATGCGATGCTAGCAGGACCGGCCCGCGGTTCACCACTCATACCTCGCCCACCCAAACCGCTGTGTTGCCAAATTTAACATCGGACACCTCGCAGTGGAAACCGCTCTGTTTACCGTCCAGGATGAACATCGAATCTGCTGACGATGTTAATAGGTAGCGTCCGAACACGCCGCTAGATATCACCATTCTGTTAGCGTCTCCCCAAGGCCAGCTGGAGGCAGGAACGGGATTTTTAACGTTCCCGATGGTTTTTATTCTTCCGGTTGCCAGATCCAGGAAAAGCACCTTTGAACCGCGAGCTGAAGAAACCACCGCTGTGTACTGATTGGCATCAGTGAACGATGGCTGGAACTCAAGATCTGCTATTGACATCTTAGCATCCGCTTCATAGTGAATCCGTAGCTCGCCGCTGTTGGAGACGCTCTGGACTTGTAGTTTTCCCCTCTGTTTGTCCACAGACACCACGAAACGTCCGTTTGGAGATATAAAAGGCTGACCGTGGATGTTGGGATTGCGTCCGATTATTGCATCGCTCACAGCATCGATGAGAAGTTGAAAAGTCGGCCGCTTCTCCGATTGGCACTCGATGAAATAATATCCACTTAAGTGTGTGTAGGCCATGCTGAGGGGGAAACAGCTGTAGTTCTGCAGACTGATGCTCTTGACCACTCGCAGCGTCTCCAGGTCCACTTTATGCACCGCAGGCTCTGATTTTAAGTAGACGAAGCCAAACCTGAGATGATAATGGGCAAATATGGGTTAATGATCTTGCAGAATTATTAATTGTTGAGCTTTTTTAACCCTCCTGTTGACTCACCGGTCAAAAACATGTAAATGTTACACTGCAAATTATGCTTTATTTACTTAGAGCTGTAGTCTTGTTTCTAGTACAAATGTTTCTTGTCTACATTTATAGACAAGCAATATATATATATATATTAGGGGTTTAACGTATGGATCACAACCCACAGTTCGGAACGCACGTGACCCGTGGATTAATAACTTTTTTTTGAACTTGTAGATTAATCCAACATTTATAACAACTGCAGAGAGACGGCCTCCCGCATCAGTCAAATCACATGTATGAAAGTATTTTGGCTTCCCTGTAAAATATAATGATGACGGAAGAAGTTGTGGTGGGACCTAAATGCTTAGGTTATTAATTAAAAGTGTTTTCTGTCACTGTGTGTTTAGCCTGCATTAATGCATTCAGTGTAAAGCTGCAGGATTAAACATTAAAAGATCGTGATCTCAATTCAAACCCGCGCAACATGAATGATAAATGATAATGATTTGCATGTTTATTAATCCTTCAAAGACCTGCATTCAGATCTGCGTTTGATCAAGAGAGATTCAGTTTATACACTTTTTTAGTGAGTTAATAACATTTAAATAACACAGACGTGCTGGGAGAACAGTTTATAGTTCAGATATAAACACTGATGTTTATGGTGAAGATTAAAATCACCCTTCAATGGAACTTGACGCTGGTGAATGTTGTAGTTTTTACATTGTGTAACCAACAGATGGCGACAAACAACTATCAAAATGATGTCACTGAATATGTTTTCAGAAATGATCCACCGATAATGAAACATGAAGTTTTATGTGTGAATTGTTGAATCATTAACTGAAAAAAGATATGATCTGTTGTACAAGATGTTAGATTTCTATATAGCATTATCAGCAACAGTAGCAAAGATAATTTTTCCTATTGAATATTTTCCTTTTCAGTTGGTTCTTTCTTGATATTTATTTTCATTAACATTACAGCTTCTAAGTTCTGTTTGTTAAACTAATGCTGTCTGCAGTAATATTTTTGTATAAATGGAAAGCAAATGGCATTTCTCTCCTCCCTTTTTTGCTGATCTGAAAAATGGTTCAACCCGTGACTCAAAAACCTTTTGTCAAAAGGAAAAACAAGATTATCTAGTTTATGCCATTGGCAGATTATTTTGCTTGTTTAAGGAGAAACTCACTTAATTTTAGCTTATTATTTATGAAAACAAGACAATGTACTGCATATATATCTATTATTTATATTTGCTTGTCTAGAAAATGCTTCTTGATTTATGATTTTTTTTAGATAGTTGGACTAGAAACAAGACAAAAACTATATATATATATATATATATATATATATATATATATATATATATATATATATATATAGTTTTATTATATAGTTTTATTATATATAATATTTTAAATTTAAATTTAATAATAAGTTTTTGTCTTGTTTCTAGTGACTTCGCCCATATATATATATATATATATATATATATATATATATATATATATATATACGGGCAAGTCAGTTTGACCCGAAGGACGTAATAGTGTATACAGAACTATCAGACATCAGGAGGGTTAGTTATAAACATCATGCTGGCTTCATGGTTGTGTATGCATTATGGTGGTAACGTGACATTAGTTTATGGTGGATTTTGTACCTCACATGTGTGATAATGAGGTTTGTCGGAGGAATGTAGAAATCCTGAACTCTTTCAAACTGAGTTTGGATGATCTGCCGCTGCTCCGCCGCTGTGCTTGCAGAAGTGATCACCTGATAAATCAATGCAAACAGAAACAAATCAGACAATTACTGGGCCTCCTGACACATTTTAACTCCTGCTAACACTTTAGTTTAAGTCACAGCTCTCTCCATGAGCTAATTAATAAGATTTTTTGTGGCTAGAAATAAGATTGTCTCTTGATTTTTTTAATTATTACATTTTTTTATAATTTTTTTATATTAATTAGTTCATATACAGTGTAAAAATATGAGTAAATTATATATTTTTATTATATTTATTTTTTATTCATGCTTTGTGGAACCTTGATCTTTCCTCCAACAACTTTCGATGTTGAAAAGTTTGAAAAGGAGATTTTTATAAACATTTGTAAAGCAGTGTGTGAATTGTACATTGGTGATCAGGGGGTCAAACTTTTCGGTAACTTGAAAAAAAAATGACACCACATGCTTCAGTCATTAATGTATTTATTTCAATTACATCCAATATATTAATTAAACGTATTAAAGCTTTCAGAGTTTTAAGGGATACTTCTAGAGTTGAGACTTGACGCTATTAGCAGGCTGTCCCTGGTAAAGGAGGAAAAGGAGGAGAGGGGGTGGAAGGGGGGATTCTTCCGAACAAAGATAAGGCAATAGGATGAAATCAGTCTATTTATTGTAGGCTTGGCTTAATCTGATTGGATTATTGCAGATTACAGATCAATCATATCACATGCACTCAAAAATATTTTTTTTACTCGTTCAAACTACTTATTTAAAATGCACTGAAACAACACAATTCTTGAGATTTTTTATGTTCAATCCACATAAATCTGTCAAAAGTGTTAACTTAATCAATTTGTGTGGGGTCAACATGAATGAATTTTGTGGAACCCTGCATTTTTTACAGTGTGCTCCTCTTGAAATTAGTTTATAAAACTTCACTTAGTGTATTCTGATATACAGCATCCTTTGCCTAGCTATTTCAGACGTTACTGTAAGTCACACTATACAAACTATGCATCTAATTTAACTTTACTTTCAGGCTATATTTAGATACAAACACCTATTGTACGAGAAAACAGTCTTATGAACACACAATGTCTATCAGTGCTCTAGATCTCCTGGTTTCAGACTGTTGAATTTTTTCACACATAGACTGATTGGCGTGATTATGCATTCACAATGGTATGAACCCTTATAGGGGTGATCAAATGTATATTTGTATAATTTATTATTTTAATTATTAACATTATTAATTAAAATACAGATCAGAGTGAACTGTTTCTCAGTATTAAAGAGCTGACCCCCCATAAATCATGTGTCTTCAGGGGGATCAAGTGTTAACTGGTTTACAGTGCTAAATTGACTGGGTTGGTGTTGTATATTACGCTACAAAAACTTTGTAATACACTGCCAGTACATTTGCTGTTATTTCTCTGGATATTATATCTAGAACAGATATGCCACAGCCATATCACCCTGCAGCCCAATACCGGTTACTCACTGAAGCTAAGCATGGCTGAGCCTAGTCAGTACCTGAATGAGAGACCACATGGGAAAACTGGGTTGCTGTTGGCAGTGGTGTTAGTGAGGCCAGCAGGGGGTGCTTAACCTGCGGTCTGTGTGAGTCCTAATGCCCCAGTATTGTGAAGGGGAGCGTCATCTTTCGGATGAGACATTAAACCAAGGTCCTGACTCTATGGCACTTCTCATAAAGAATAGGGGTGTAACCCCAATGTCCTGGCCAAATTCCCTCCATCCTGACCTCCCAATCATCCCCATGCACTGAATTGGCTCGATCACTGTCTCTCCACTCCACCTATAGCTGGTGTGTGGTGAAGCACTGGCACGGTTGTCCTGTGGCTGCCGTCGCATCATCCAAGTGGATGCTGCACACTGCTGGTGGTGTGAAGAGAACCCCCTCATGATTGTGAAGCGCTTTGGGTGTATGGCCATACACTATATAAATACACATTACTTATATATTTACAAGATATTCTTTCTTATACATTATATTATTGCGCTCCGGTTTCCCCCGCAGTCCAAAGACATGCGGTACAGGTGAATTGGGTAGGCTAAATTGTCCGTAGTGTATGAGTGTGGATGAGTGTGTATGGATGTTTCCCAGAGATGGGTTGCGGCTGGAAGGGCATCCGCTGCGTAAAATCGTGCTGGATAAATTGGTGGTTCATTCCGCTGTGGCGACCCCAGATTAATAAAGGGACTAAGCCGAAAAGAAAATGAATGAATTAATTATATTATTGCAAATGTAAGTAAAAGTCCCTTTGTTAAACTGTAGAGTTGAATTTTTAACATCAGAAGTGGACAGAGCAGAGATCAACATCCCATAATGCAATTCACCACCGCAAATAAACAGAAAACACAGTGATACAGAAGCTGTTAGTTAATGGATATTTTTTCATTGTATTGCGAACGAGCTCCTGATGTGTGGACGGTGTGATGAGTGCCGGATCACAGCCAAACGCCACATTTGTTTAATCTAATGAACTGACAAGCAGCTTTAATGTTTGATTAAGAATATTGAGCCCTTAAAATAATAAATAAATGAAAAAGGGTTTGATATTTCACCTCTCGCGCCGAGTGCTGCCTCCGGGCTCGACAAATTGCCCATGCCCGGGTCAATTACTCACAAGCAGAGGAATATTATCAAGCCCTTTTTTTCATTTATTTTATTATTTGTGCTGTGAATCCACACCGCCCGCAGCCACTTCTGGAGCTCTTTAGCATTTGTGAGTGATTCACAGCGAACGCCTTCATTATTCCAGCGGCGACGCGACTCAATAAGAAAACACACCTGAGGACTTTCCCCACTATTAATAAAGCATGCATTATTCATGCGCAGGGGCAGGAGCTGCACACATCGCTTGTTAAATAAAAAGCTTTTCATTTGTTCTGTCTTTGAGGGAGTGTGTTTCTCATACATGTGCGCTGGCATGAAGATAGCATGAATAATTTCCCCACATACATCAGTGAACTGACATTAATCAGCACGCATGCCATTATGAACATGCTGTTTCAGCACATGTTTACACTTCAAACCTGGATTGTTTAATATTAGGGCTGTATCTGGAATCACCTACCACATAAAAGGGTGCTATTAAGCAGAAATCACTTTTTAAAGGGGTTTAAACCCTGTTGTGTGTCAGCGGTGTGTGGATATCTCCAGCCTTTAATAGTGAAGATGAATGAATTGTGTTTGTTCTAATCAGTCAGTAGAAACACTTTGATTGACATTCTCCCTTTGTACGTGTCATCAGAGGGGGAAAACCCCGCCCACTAGTGCCCATCTCATTAGCATAGAATGTTTGTCTTGTTTTTGAATCTGCCACTATGCTGATGCATAGGTGTTTGTAGCTCCGCCCTCCTTTGAAAACAGCACAATCTCATTTGAATTTAAAGTGACGGTCACCAAAGCGCCACAATTAGGATCACAGCCTAAGGCCCCGTTTACACTAATACGTTTCATTTAAAAATGCCGTTTTAGAATAAAAACGATCCACGTCCACACTCGTGGTTCACCTAGCATTTCTGAAAAAAATCTCTGTCCACACTACACCGCTGAAAACACACATCACGTGACCACACACACTCTGGCATGCACTGCAGCGTATGTGGAGGTCTGAGCTCCAGGCGGTCAGTAGGTGCTTTGAGCACAAAACCCCAGGTGAGAGCAGCACACGTCAGACAGTTCATCAAGAATCTACCGCTGGATCTCATCTCACTATATTTGTTAATCGTGATATTTAACTCATCTTGTTGTCTATATCTAACGACATATTCCCCGACTGGTCTTTTGAATCTATTTATTAATTTGTGTAACCACAAACACTGATTCTGCACATTGGATTGATCACTTGCCGTTATTTCCTATATTGTATAAACTTATTGTGCGTTTATAATGGCTATTATTGATTATTAAAACTGATATTCAGCAAAAGAACAGCTGTTTCGTATTTTTCATTGAAAATGAATGGAGGCAGTTGTTATAGGCTCCGTTTTGTTATAAAAAAGGATGCAAGACCCAATCAGAAAAAGCTCTAATCACACAGGTGAATGTCTGCAGCCACACCTCCGGGCGGTTGGATGGGGGGTGTCGCGGGCCCTTGATAATGTCTCTGGGGCCCCCTGAATATATGGGCCCTTAGAATCGTCCTAACTTCTCCCCCTCTAGCGGCGCCCCTGTGTATGAGTGTGTTTGTGAATGAGTGTGTATGGATGTTTCCCAGTGATGGGTTGCAGCTGGAAGGGCATCCGCTGCGTAAAACATATGCTGGATAAGTTGGCGGTTCATTCCGCTGTGGCAACCCCAGATTAATAAAAAAGAAAATGAATGAATGAATGTGTTGTTTGGTGTGCATCTTCAGCCCACCTGTAGTGTGGATCTGCTCTTCAGCAAGTCTCTCCAGCTCAAAACCCACAGCTGATCGTGAGATTTATCATAGAAGAGCTTGACGGGCATCGCATCTGTTTCCACAGCCTGCAAACCAGCAGAAAAGCAGAAATTCAGTCAGTTCACTTAGTCAAGAACAGAATTTACATAATCAGTGGTGGAATGAGTGTGGAAAAATCATACTCGAGTAAAAGTACCATTAGTTCCCCAAACATGTAGTGCAAGTAGAGTAAAAGTATCTGTTGTAAATATCACTCACAGCATGAGTAACAAGCAGCCCTTTAAAAGTACTCAAGAGTAGTGAGTATTACGCTGTGAAAAGCTGATGCATTTACATGCAATTTGAATGTGTGTGTGTGTGTAAACGTAATATTCTGTAGTGCATTTAGTTATTGTTCAGGACTGTTTGGTGATTTCAGTCATCATACAGTGAACATCCTTTATCTTCTGGGTCTGTGGGTCAATGAATGTAAAGATTTTGGACATCTTCTTGGAAGCTTTTAATGCTTAGAAGCGATTCGCTGCACTTATAAAGCGCACATGTCTTCAGGTAGTTCAGTATGATGCAATTTACTTTCTATTTGTGATTTGATAGGACAGGAATCACAGGACTGATTCTTCTACTTAGCTAATCCCCATAGACATGAAAAAATAAAGTAGTGACTGCAGTTTGAAGAAAAATAGTGGAGCAAAAGTACAGCAATAAAAATGTACACAATTTAAAAGTAAAAGTACACATTTTAAAAAAAAACAACTTAGTAACATACAATTCTGGAGAAAAACTACTCAGTTACAGTCATTAGAGTATTTGTAATTTGTTACTTCACAACACTGTATAAAGTTAAAGTGGTGAAAATGATGTTTTTAATGTCTGTCTGTTCACTGTCTGCCAGACGTTGAACATTTAAAATGCTGTTCATAAGACTGCCATTAAACCTTTGTAATCATTAAATTAAATGAGTATGAGCGAGAGTTTATGCATGCTTATGACAACTGTCATTAAGTGTCATCCATGCAGTTATGCTGTTTCAAATATGACCATTTGAGATGACAACTTGACATAAATACATCATAACCTGTCACTGTCTTTTCTTTGGTCATGAATATGTTTCTGATCACTTTTTTTTCATTGGAACAAAATTAATTTGTCATTGAAATTTCTTATTAAAAGAGTCCATACTGTGTCTAGTAATTTTATAACAGTGTCTATAATATTTAATGACATTTAATGACAAATTCAATCTGTATCACTGTTGTTCAAGTCAAGAAAAACATGAATGACACTGTTATTAAATTGATGACACAATGGCAGAATATAATGGACTCAAGACAATCATGTGTATGACAGATTTATGACATCTGGGTAATGCCAAGTACAAAGTACAAAGACAGGACTTATGTACTTGTAGTCTAAGACAACAAAGCCATCTCAAACAACGTAATCTAATATGCATTTAAAATGACATAACTGAGTAATGACACTTAATAACAGCTGTTATAAGCATGCATACAGTCTCACATCTCATGTCATGTTTATAAGGATGTCATAGCAGTCTTATGAACACCCCTTCAGGTTAAGTTTGTTTCAAGAGTTCACACTTAGCTGATGATCTATAAGAGCTTGTTTGGCATGCTGTCCCGGGAGAGAGCCCCGAGCTCAAGGGATCCTCGAGCCCGGGGCTCCCTCCCGTTCGCGGAGCGTGAGGGGAGCTTGAGCTCGGGGGAACTCTCAAAACTCCCCGGCTGCAGAAGCTAAGGTAACACTTGAGAAGGAGGGAGCTAGACAAGTGCTTGGGTTGCAAAATTTATTATGCATTAGGTATATCTTTGGATGGTGGGAGGAAACCGGAGGACCCGGGGAAAACCCTCGCTGACACGGGGAGAACATACAAACTCCTCACAGAAACACTCACTGGCCTGGTGGAGACCAGGACAGTCAGTGTTCTTGCTGTGGGGCTAACAGTGCTAACCACTGGGCCACCGTGTAGCCCGATGTATGATAAGAAGGAGAATGGGGAGGGAGGTGGGATTTTCTTCCAGACGAAGATAGATGTGGCTGTGGATTGTGGTTATTTATAGTAGCTTAGGAATCATATGATTGGGACATCGTGATTAGCTAATGTGAGACCAGCCGTGATAAATCATAAGCACGTGATCCTCTCGAAATTAGTTTATAAACAAACTTCACTTAATATCCTTAAAGACAAAGCATGTGCAAATTCATCAGAGACTTTCTCTTTGAACCTCATAATGTATTCAAGCTCTTTTTCACCTTATTTCACAATGATTTACTGTAGTAAAAACTAAATAAATCAGGAAAACTAGCCAGAAACGCATGAAGCAGGATTGGTTATGTGTGAGTTTGTTTGCAGCAAAAAGGGGACTCAGAAGACTCTAAAACAGCAGATGAATGTGTTTTCTCAGACTTCTGATGAGGTTTTCTTCAACTAAAAGTTTCGGACAAGCAGTTTAAGGAATGAGCCTGAGGACAGTTCATCCAAACACTGTCAGACAAATTAACAAAACTAAAAAACTTAAATTAAGTTTGGACTCGAAGCATTTTAATTAATTAGTTAATTAATTTATTTATTTAGTGAAATGTTCTCAGTGACCCTTTTCCTTGATTTTAAGTGTTTAACAAAATCTTGAGGAGGAGAATTAAATGTGCTTACTAAAACCCAAGTTGTAAAAATTAAATATATTTGATATTTATTGTTTTTAGGTATGAATTGAACGTGTTCAGGTGAGAAACAAATGTTTTCTGTGAAATATGAGGCTGAAAATATTTAATGAATTTTGAAAAGCGAGTAATGAAAAACACGTCGAGTAATATACAGTAGTTGAACACAAATAAGAAGTCTTAATGATTCACAGAAAAGGAAAATGTTGGACACATAAAACATCAGGAGCTCACTTGCTAACTGTGCAATACTAAAAATGTGCTTACATTATTCTAAATCAGTGATTGTATGTGCTGGTCCAAATGTCAAACAAACAAACAAACAAACAAACAAGCAAGTAAACAAACAAACAAGCAAGCAAACAAACACTTTTGAAGCAAACAAACAATTCGAATGTGTCCTTGTTACACATTCCATGAACGTACAGTTAATTATCCATAATTGCATGTAACTAACCCTAAAGTGGGTCAGCTCAGCGCCACGACACGGCGTGCACATGACAGTTGGAAGTATCGCACACCAGAAGCGCACATTCACATGTTATTTAATATGAAACTATTCAGATGGCGCTCTGTGGCGTGGCACAAATATGAACTTGTAGCTGGGAGCTGCTGACAGCCGCCGACTTGTGCATAGCCTGATAACAAATCTATGTTTACAATTCTAAAATGCATGGTGCAGCGTGGTGCGGCGCCGAGCGGCACAATCGGTGTGTGTCCACCTTAAATATAACCTGCATTCTGACCCCAACAACAAACTAAACATGTAACTAATCATTCATTCATTTTCTTGTCGGCTTAGTCCCTTTATTAATCCGGGGATGCCACAGCGGAATGAACCGCCAACTTATCCAGCACGTTTTTACGCAGTGGATGGCCTTCCAGCTGCAACCCAACTCTGGGAAACATCCTCACACACTCATACACTACGGACAATTTAGCCTACCCAATTCACCTGTACCGCATGTCTTTGGAGTGTGGGGGAAACCAGAGCACCGGAGGAAACCCACGCGAACGCAGGGAGAACATGCAACCTCCACACAGAAATGCCAACTGACCCAGCCGAGGCTCGAACCAGTGACCTTCTTGCTGTGAGGCGACAGCACTACCTACTGCGCCACTGCGTCGCCTCATTTAACTAATGAGTAATATTAATTAACTACATGTACCTAACATGCAGTTAATTAATATTACTAATTAGTTAAATGTAAAGTTACAGTAGCTGTGTTTCCATCCACCTATTTTTATGCACAATTTGGAAATGTGCATAGTAAATAGCTTAATGGAAACGTCAGGATGTACACACATTTTGAAAATGTGCATAAAAAAATGCATTCGCTCAATTTATTGTATCATGTAATAACAAAAATAGGCGCAATGGGATGCATTTATGGACTTCGCAGCTTTTCCAGCACATTGTTGCAGATGTGAAATGTTGTTGTGCTGATTGTAAAAGGCCTCCGTCAGTCCATCATCACAGTGCTTCAGTATTATTCTTCTATTATTGTTCCCTCCAGAACTGTCTTGAGCATCTGTCTGCGCTCCCGTCTCACGCCTCCAAAAGCCACCGCAATCACGGCATTCATTGCGTTTGGTCTTGGTCTTCTGAGGCGCAGCTCATTTATTAGAGGAGAACAAACACCACAGTGGAGAATCCCAACAGTGCAGCAGACTCCACTTCTCTCAGAGATATCTGTGCAGGAGCAGCAGCAGCTGAGGAGGTGATGCTCTTCTGTTTCTCATTCACTGGACATGCTGCTTATTGATGTTTATTATGCTATATTCCAGTTTAACACATAAACCTAATTGGCATGTTTGGATGGAAGCACAGCAACTATGTCATCTAAACGTGTGTGTCATGTTTCTGTGTGTGTGCATATGTGTGTGTGGCTCACCTGCAGCACCCTCTGCGCCTGTGTGTCCATCACCAGCAGTCTGTTGAGCAGCGGCTGAGAAACAAACACATATTTCTCCCTGACGCTGACCGCTGACGACCACACACACTCCTGAGAGGAGACGCCCGCGCTTCGAGGACACAGCTCCTCCTGCGGGACAACAGAAACACACACATATACACACACGCATACATCTTAGTATATTTTAAAATCTATAAAGTAACAGTGTTTACATGTGGTCGGTATATATAGACTATTAACTGACTGTGTTTACTGAAATGCTGCTGTGTACTGTGATATATAGCGTTATCAGGACATGACATAACGTATACTGTCATAGAAATTTTAAAGGAACAGGCCTTCAGTCCTAAAACTGGCAACACAGATCCTGGTGTGTTCGTGTGTGTTGTGTTGTTTTGGTTTCAGGACTCACATGAGTACCCAGAATCCTCTCTGTGTGTGTGATGTGTCTGCGGATCTCACAGTTTCCAGGCTGCAGGACGGTGATGCCTTCATTGGAGAAAACATAGAACATGTTCCCCACGCTGAGCCCTGAAACCACACACACACACGCACGCAAGCACACACACCATTACTTTAAGTGTGACCATTACTTTAAAGCGTTACTATGAAAACATGTTCAACGAATACAAATTGATTGATTGATTTATTTCACTAAGAACTTAAAGTCCATACACAGAACACTGAACAATAATCAGACATTAATCATAAATGATGCAGATTTACCTTCCTCTCTCCACAGAATGTTGGCCACTGGATGGACAGCATGAGGAAGTAAACACAACCCAAACAAATATTCACAAACAAATTTTGTGCAAGACAAATGTACACTCTTTTTACCTTGTTTAAAGGTCCAGTATGCAAGTTGGACACCCAGTGGTTGAACTAGATATTGCACACCTGGTTCAAAACAAATGCAAGCGCAGGTTGCCAGATTGATGACGCCAACAGCAGTGTGCCTGACTGTCAAGCCTAAAGGCTGATTTAAGGCCGATTTAACCTGTGTTCTAAATAAAAGCAGCGGCACCCGATAGAAGGAATATTTTCCATCTCAAAAGGAGTTTTTGTCCTAACCAACACCTGACATTTGTATATCAGAAACAGCTTCTATTTCTCACAGCTGAACCACAGAAAACTGACAATGATCAGCTCAGGTACAGCTCATGTGCTTTATTTAGTGTTAAACGCTAATAACGTGAGTCTGAAGGCCATTTCACATCACATTTATTGCTGTATTACTGAAAGCAGCAGCAGATAGTTCACCTCAGATCTGGAAAATACAATAAAGCGTTTGGGATTGAACTTTAGTAGTGTGAAATAATGCAAACCAACACATATCAGTGATTTAGCATCTACATTTAATCATGTTATTGTCACGCTGGTAGACAAGGAAGACAGAGATGGTTATCTTTTCACAAGGTTTATTCAAAGTAAACACAACAGGGATATCACACAGGCTGTGTGAGAGGCAGATGTAATGTGCCGGCGATCTCACTCGCAGTACTGCAGGGATAAGCTGGTGTTAGAGCTTGGCAGTACTGCTCGCTGTAAACACAGCGGGGAAACTCAGTCACACAGTTCAGGGGAATGGAAGATCCGTCGAGGAACACCACGCAAGTCTTCGCCTTGCAAACACGGTAAGAGTTAAGCATGGGTTAGCATCCAAAACCTCCGTTGATGGAAACAGGCATAGAATGCATGAGGGTGAATACAGATCTTCAGAAATGGTCAGATAATAAAGACACTTCCCTGTATCAGTGCGATGGTTACGAAGACTCAGAAGGAACATCCATGGAAGAAGAGAAGACGAGGGAGCTTGGGTGAAGACAACTATATGACTTCAATACCGGACAAAGAGTGAACGGAGGAGGTGAGTGTTTATAGTGTCCTGGCTGATTAGGAACAGGTGCAGATGGTTAGTAGTCAGGGGAATGTTCTCGTGATTGGATGGGACTGGTGTGAGATGGTGAGACTGGATTGGGTGAGTGGGAACGAGCCTGGGATGTTACAGTTATAGAGGGTTAATATGTATTCCTTAGATTATAAACTTTACCATTTCATGTGTGAGTGCACTATTCTGTGCTTCTGAATGGCTGTGTTTACATTTCTGTCGTGTTTCGTCTGGTGCAAACAGCCAAACTGCTCATCACTGCGTATCTCGTCATGTAGTGTGTTGTTAGGACGCTGAGTTACAGTGTAACCTGCTCACCTGATGTTTAAGCTCGTAATATTTATATTATTTGCTAATTAATAATCACATGTGGAACTCTGAATCTGCATCTCATTTTAGAGGCTGCTACTGTCCACCAGGGTTCACATTTCAGTCGCGGACGCATGCTTTCAGATCCTTCCTGACTGAATAAATGAAATATGCTGTTTTCCACCAAGGCTACCCGGGGTGCTGAAATATAATTGGCTAAACTGGCATTGGGCGGGTTAAATGACCAAAACAAAGTCAGATGTTTCGGCACATAACGCACATGCTTAAAGCAGAATATCTGACTTCAGCATTGTTTTCCAGATAAACAAGAATGTCCACTGAGCATGTTTCTGAATATCTGCAAACATTATATGGTGTTTTTATGCTTTAGATGAGTCAAAAACCTAAATACAGCACCTTTACATGTAAGTGCAGATACTTTTTTTTTGCTTTTACTCAAGTAACTTTTAAGATTGATCCTTTTATTTGTACATGAGTAAATATTTCCTTAATAGTTTCACTGCTTTTCTTACTGAGAGTTTTTGTCTTGTTTCAAGTCCAAATATCTAAAAAAATTCTTAAATCAATAAGCCATATTGTTTTGTTTTGTCAAAATTAAGTGAGTTTTTTTATTAAAACACGCAAAATAATCTGCCAATGGGTAAGTGAAATAATCAGTTTCACTAATTTAATTAGTTTGTGTTATGATCACCAGCAATTGAGCAGTTGCAGATCACTGGAGAACTACGATTCCAATCATGCACCTCACTCACACCAGTTCCTGATTTCCTCTGAAGACACACGCACAGACACACAATTGAAGCTCATCATTGAATTACTACCTGGACTATAAAGACACCTCTCATTTTCACACACACATTTCTGAGTCTTGTTGTTTAGCGGTTACATTATGAAGCGTTCTCCTCGTTTTTGTCTTTTTATGTTCGATCCTTACCTGGTTTCCTAGTTTACGTTGGTTGCTGCCTGTATTGACCTCTTTGCCTGTGACCTCGACTACCCTACTGGATTACCCTTATGCTCCTGTTTGTACCTGTTGACCATTGCCTGCCTTACGATTTTTAATAAAACTGCACATGGATCCTCAACTCTGTTGTCCAGCATCCTTATGTAGTTGTTAGATTACAACCAAATTACCAGAAATATTAAATTATATAGGGTTAGATTCAATTGATAAAAATCTACCGGAAGTATAAAGTTTATATTGAAGGGGTGGGGCGCATCTGAAAGGGGGTGTGGCCTGAAGCCATCAATCATTTTGACAGTAGGAATATATTAATTACTATAATCTTATGTCAAAAAGAAAAACAATATTATTGTACTCCCACATTGTCAGGTTATTTAGCTTGTTTTAAGGGAAAATTCTCTTAATTAGGACTCAAAAACAATAGAATATTTATTACTTGTCTAAAATATGCTTCTTGATTTCAGAATTTGGACTAGAAACAAGACAAAAAATCTAAGTAGGAAACACTTTTTGTGCAGTGAAGATACTATATTCATCTTAAAATGGAATTTAAAGGCTTAACTCTGTTAATTAGGTTAGGTTAATTAGGCAGGTCATTGTCCTTAGTTTGTAGTCAATCAGAAAAAAATCAACTGAAAGTGCTGATTTATTGATGTTTTACGCATCTCCTGGACATGTCCAGGTAATTTTTAATGCTTCATGATATAAAAGTGGACTTTTATAGTTGGTTTTCATAAACTCGTGAACCTGCTGCTTCAATGTCGAGTCTATTTTCCAGATATTAAAATGGCCTTGAGGTCTCTAACATCTAAAAGACTTCTTCAGAGGTCTTATTCGAGATCATTTAAATGCAGAAATAACCATACGAGACGCGTCACCTGTCTCTTTTATTAGACCTGCATATTCAACAAGGACACTGTTTTAGAGAAGGTGCGCCTGATGGAGCTTTTATTATAGCCATAATGGAGCTCTGCACACTGAATATACTTTTATTCCCTCAGGTTTTACCATAATGATGTACTGTATGATTCATTCTCACTGTACTTTACAAAGCAAACATTCAAATGCAGATCAAATGTTAGCGCACTGCAAAAAATGATTTTCTTAATTAAAGTTTGTCTTGTTTCTAGTTAAAATATCATAATAAAAATTCTTAAATCGAACCAGCGACCTTCTTGCTGTGAGGCCACAGTGTGACACCACTGAGCCACCTTGTCACATTTCTAACCCCCATTGGCAGATTACTTTGCAAGACATTTTGTTTGTCTACACTCTCAGAAATAAAGGTACGCGAGCTGTCACTGGGGTGGTTTCTTTTCAAAAGGTACAAATTTGTACCTAAAAGGTCCATATTAATACCTCAAGGGCACATATTAGTACCTAAAAAGTACAAAAGGGTTCCTCTTAAAATTTGTAGGTACTAATATATAGTTTTGAGGTACCAATATGGACCCTTTAGGTACAAATGTGTACCTTTTGAAAAGGTACCACCCCAGTGACAGCTCGCGTACCTTTATTTCTGAGAGTGTAGGAATTGCTTCTTGGTTTTACATTATTTGGACTAAAAACAAGACAAAAAATAAGTCAGAAGAAAGTAAGAAAAGCATTATTTATTTTTAATACAATATGAGCATACCTGCCAACATTTGTCTCTGAAAATCTGTGTTCGGGGGGTGAGGTGTCTGAATAACACTGTTGAGAACTGTACCATGGTGTTAGTAACTGTACTACGGAGCGAGTTTGGCCAGGCACGGCGATAGGATACTACACTAAAGTTGGCGACCCGAGGGTGTTACAGACTGTACCAAAAAACTAAGGGGGGGGGGGGGGGGGGGGGGGGGGGGGGTGTGAAACTACGGGAGTTTTCCGGGAGAAATAACAAAACAGGAGGGTAGCGAGAGATGGGTCAGAAATATGGGAGACTCTTGGGAAAAATAGGAGTGTTGGCAGGTATGAATATGAGTTATGTGAGTAATAAACAATAAGTTTGTTTACTTGTCTTTGTCTTCTCTTTTCCAACATACTTAATTGAAGACATTTACTTTGTCCTCACAATAAGATATCTCATCTCATATTCAAATCAGATATATGGCTATACGATGAATGTAAATAATCAATTTCCATTCATTTGTTTATAAAATCACATTAAGTTTTAGAAATTTAATTTGACAGAAGTGTAATTATTATTAATTGTATTATATTTTAATTATTTATTACTTACATAAAAAATATTGGCAGATTATTTTGCTTGTTTTAAGGTAAAACTCACTTAATTTTGACTCATTTCTGAAAACAAGACACCATTTTATTGCTTGTCTAGAAAATGCTTCTTGATTTAAGACTTTTTCGATATTTGGACTAGAAACAAGACAAAAACTCAAACTAAGAAAAGCATTATTTTAAAAACGATTTGTTTCCCATAATATTCATATCAATAGACCTTCATTTGACTGCAGCCGTGTAAATTTAACAGTCCAGAACGTGTCTATAATTTTTCATGCAGGAATTGGCATATTGGTTGCTCGTATCTGATGTTTATTGCTGAATGACCAATAAATGTTTATTAATGACAAACTGTCCTTTCCGCATTGGTGGCTTAATTACATGTGAGTCGACTTGTGAATCTTGGCCAATAATGAATGAAACAACACCGAGATAGACTTCACTTCACTTCTGCTCTCAACATTTGCTGATTTAACAATGCTTAGATACTTGTACAAGAAAATAAAACATGTACTGAATAAAAATGTATTAGTAATGATTATTATTAATACAAATGTAGTGCAGTATTGGTGACCTGAAGATCATTTATTTTATTGCTTATGTTATAAGTTTAGTTTTATTTATATTTATATTATTTGCTTAAGTGCATAATACATAATGCATACAAAATCTATAGATTTTCTGTAGTTTATATTTTGTAATTCTGACTTGTTTTGTTGAATTAAAATTTCAGACTGCAAATAATTTTGTCCTCAACTGTCTCCAGATTGTAAATATATATATATATATAAATTCAATAATGATATATAAACTCAATATATATATATATATATATATCAGCAATATCACACTCGTAGCAATGTGATATGGCTGTATATCGGCACTGGTGGGAAGCGTGCGCTGGGACAAGCCCACAGGCCGAGTGCCTTAGTGTCCCACCAGTGACGATATACAGCCATATCGCACTGCAACAAGTGTGATATTGCATTTATACAACAGTTCGTTATATATATAAATCAAACACGGAGAGTCTAAAAAACCTTTTGTATGAGGAACTACTTTCTTCTGCCATTCAATTACATCTGCAGTTGCTGCCAGAACAGCAGAAACCGCTAATTATTTAATTAAATAGTTGCTAATTCCCACACGTCACTTTAGAGCTAGTATTTGAATGATTCTCTAGCGTAATGTCTAAAGTGATGACAAAACAGGTGGTTTTGCTGACATTTTAAGATTTTAAGGCTGAATTGCATGAAATGCCATCAGTCTACAGAGATTTCCCAGTATTTCTCTGTTGCAATCGGGAGATCACAATAATTAACCCTGAAAAAGTGCTGTCTTTGTCGCCATCTTGTGGCAGAACGTCAACCGTCTTTGCTCTGCTCAGTATGATGGATGCTGACACGCTGTATCTCCAAAATTGTAAGTTTTAAAAATAGGCACTATCCTTATAAATGAACTGCATAGTTGCAATGTAAACAACTACATTCTCCACTAAAAATCCTCAAAAGTACATGATGTTGCCCAACAGCTGCAATATTTGTCAGTGAGTTTATTCCTCTGCTGTCACTCTATGTGGGCGGAGGAATACAAAAGAGTGAAGAGGCTGGACCAGTGCTGTTATTACGGGAATATCGCACGGCTATCAGCCAATTAGATTCCAGAACCAGACAGAACTCTTGTATAAATATATATAAACTCAATAATACATTATATAAACTTTTTCTTGCAATTCCGAGTTACATGTCATATAGTGAGGCGACGCAGTGGCGCAGTAGGTAGTGCTGTCACCTCACATCAAGAAGGTTGCTGGTTCGAGCCTCGGCTGGGTCAGTTGGCGTTTCTGTGTGGAGTTTGCATGTTCTCCCCTGTGTTGGCGTGGGTTTCCTCCGGGTGCTCCGGTTTCCCCCACAGTCCCCCACAGCAGTACAGGTGAATTGGGTAGGCTGAATTGTCCATAGTGTACGTGTGTGAATGAGTGTGTATGGGTGTTTCCCAGAGATAGGTTGCAGCTGGAAGGGCATCCCCTGCGAAAAACATGTGCTGGATAAGTTGTCGGTTCATTCCGCTGTGGCGATGCCCGATTAATAAAGGGACTAAGCCGAAAAGAAAATGAATGAATGAATGTCATATAGTGAGTTTACAAGTGCAGTTGAAGTCTGTGAATACATATGTGTAATCATAAGCGTATTCCTTGCAATTCTTAATTCATCTTTTATTCTCATGTAAACCAAGAATCGTAAGCTATGTATAAACTTTATTAAGCACAATTCTGTCATTATTCCTCCCATTCTGGCTTTATTTGTTAAAACGATTCACTTTATTATTACAATTCTTGCAATATAAACTCTCATATTTCGATTAAAGGTAATAATCCTGAAATATAATCTTCTAATTGCTAGAAAAAAAATAACAATATGTTAAATTTAGGAATGATTGTAAACACGTGCCTCAGCCTACATTTTTACAAAATGTAAAATACATAGCATTGAGTACATATACTTGACCGTTTCAATTGACAAATCCACTAGAGGGCGCTGTCTACATTATTGCGAATCTGAAATACGTTATTTATGGTGTGTTTTGCAGTACGTTTCAGACACACCTCTTTTTTAAACACGTCCACTAGAAGGCGGAGCAGCTAGTGAACCACTGAGCTAAACCCAACCAATAGTGTTTTCACTAACAGACGGAAGTGAAAAATGAACTGCCATCACATAGACTTACCTTCATTTTGCACTGCTTTTATCTCTTTTGTGGAAGCATGCTTTACCAGACTCAAACTAGAATCTAAAGTGAGCTACAAGCAAACTGACCACACCAGAAAAGTGTCCATATGGAGATCGATAGGTGACACAAACACATTCATTACAAATCATAGACAGCGTTCAGTTGATCTGTGGTGTTTATCTGCTGTTGCGCAAAGAACTGCATGAAAATAATCCTTTATTCGTCAGTAATATGCGCCTGTAAATATCATTAGATTGAAAAGGAACAAAAGCTGCTGTCGTCATACTGCCCCCTAGTGTTCATCCTACATACAAACTGCAGTCAAACGTGTGTTAAAGTACGGTTTTATGGTCTTACACAAATGTAGGCTGAAGCCTGTATTTACAATTACATTGTATTTAAAATGTTGAATAATTAAATTTCAGACCCACTGACCATGCTTTGTTATATTTACAATCTGACTAGCTGGAAAGGTGGGTTTGTTTGTGAAGTTTTGGCAAAGATTTCGCACCATATGTGCGAGTAGTTATCATTAGTGAAAAGGAACAAAAGTTGTTGTCATCAAACTGCGCCACAGTGTTCATTCTACATACCAACTGCAGTCAAACGTGTGTTGAAGTGCTGAAATGTGCACTGTAGCATGTATTTACACTGAGTCTGTGTTGCATACATATAATGTTTCAGACCCAATGACCATACTTTACGATATATCTGACTAGCTGGAGTGCTGGATTTGTTTGTGAAATATTGGCACAGATTTCCCACCATAATAATCCCTTATTCATCAATAATATGCGACTGTAAATATCATTAGTGTGAATAGGAACAAAAGCTGTTGTCGTCATACTGCCCCCTAGTGTTCATCCTACATACAAACTGCAGTCAAACGTGTGTTAAAGTACGTTTTTACACAAAAATGTGTGCTGAAGCATGTATTTACAGTGAGGCTGCGTTGTGTGTGAACGCTGTACAGTGACTCACGTGTCTTGCGAGCCGAATCCTCCACAAACAGAGATGAAATGTCTTCATCCACGCCGACCTCGTTTCTGGCGATGCAGGTATAAGCGCCGGTGTCCTCGTATCTCACACTGCTGATGTGAAGCTCACTGGCGTTCGCTGAGAAAATAAAACAACACATCGTCTGACCATGATTCAGAGCCTCTTCTGTGTGTTCGCACAGAAAAAAAACGCCTCTAACAAAATCCACAAGCATCCGCAACGCAATAAACATCCATCTCTGCAGAAACTTTCAGCTGCTTGCTCCCGCAGTCCACCAATAACATTTTTTCATTGGCAGGGCTTTGGGTGAAGGTTTTCTTAAAAGCCATAAAGGTTTCCCTGCGGTGCAGATAATACTGTGTGTGCCAAGATATAAAGCCCAATACCTGGATTTATTGAGTGTTTGGCCAGAAAATGGTTCAAACACTGAACAAAGGAAATAAAGGTAATGTTAGCAAAATGAGCATCTCAAATGACTGACATGAAAAGTTCATATCACAATCATAGCAACTAAAATGATCACGTTTATTCATATTAAAGCTGCACAATATATCATTTCTGCATCAAAATCACAATGTGTGACTCTGCAATAGTCGCATGTGCAGTATCAAAAGTCAATTTAAACCATCTGGACACAAAATATTATCAAGTTTGTCACTTTATTAAAGGTCTCATGAAATTAAAATATATTTTTTTAGATGTTTGCTTCAGTCTGTTAGCTTTAAGGATATCTATTAGCTACACTGTAAAAAATATCTGTAATTTCCTGCAGCTGGGGTGCCGAAAAAAAAAAAAAACGTGAAATAACGGCCGATAAATTACATAAATTTCCTGTAAAACAACAGAGGCTGAATTACAGAAATTTACCAGAAATTTTAATTTAAGGAATATTCTGTAATTTAACGGCCTTTAATTAAAATTGTTTATTTTTATTTATTAATAATTTAAAAAATTTAAAAATTATTTATTCATTATTATATTTAATAATATTAAATATTAATTGTAATTTAAGACCCTGCAGGGATTATTGATGGGGCCCCCTGATAAAGAGCGGGGGGTGGGGGGAGGTGGGGTGCATGTGTACTCAAATATACAGGGAGTGCAGAATTATTAGGCAAGTTGTATTTTTGAGGATTAATTTAATTATTGAACAACAACCATGTTCTCAATGAACCCAAAAAACTCATTAATATCAAAGCTGAATATTTTTGGAAGTAGTTTTTAGTTTGTTTTTAGTTTGAGCTATTTTAGGAGGATATCTGTGTGTGCAGGTGACTATTACTGTGCAGAATTATTAGGCAACCTAACAAAAAACAAATATATCCCCATTTCAATGATTTATTTTCACCAGTGAAACCAATATAACATCTCAACATTCACAAATATACATTTCTGACATTCAAAAACAAAACAAAAACAAATCAGTGAGCAATATAGCCACCTTTCTTTGCAAGGACACTCAAAAGCCTGCCATCCATGGATTCTGTCAGTGTTTTGATCTGTTCACCATCAACATTGCGTGCAGCAGCAACCACAGCCTCCCAGACACTGTTCAGAGAGGTGGACTGTTTTCCCTCCTTGTAAATCTCACATTTGATGATGGACCACAGGTTCTCTATGGGGTTCAGTTCAGGTGAACAAGGAGGCCATGTCATTAGTTTTTCTTCTTTTAGACCCTTTCTTGCCAGCCACGCTGTGGAGTACTTGGACGCGTGTGATGGAGCATTGTCCTGCATGAAAATCATGTTTTTCTTGAAGGATGCAGACTTCTTCCTGTACCACTGCTTGAAGGTGTCCTCCAGAAACTGGCAGTAGGACTGGGAGTTGAGCTTGACTCCATCCTCAACCCGAAAAGGCCCCACAAGCTCATCTTTGATGATACCAGCCCAAACCAGTACTCCACCTCCACCTTGCTGGCGTCTGAGTCGGACTGGAGCTCTCTGCCCTTTACCGATCCAGCCACGGGCCCATCAAGACTCACTCTCATTTCATCAGTCCATAAAACCTTAGAAAAATCAGTCTTGAGATATTTCTTGGCCCAGTCTTGACGTTTCAGCTTGTGTGTCTTGTTCAGTGGTGGTGGTTTTTCAGCCTTTCTTACCTTGGCCATGTCTCTGAGTATTGCACACCTTGTGCTTTTGGGCACTCCAGTGATGTTGCAGCTCTGAAATATGGCAAAACTGGTGGCAAGTGACATCTTGGCAGCTGCACGCTTGACTTTTCTCAGTTCATGGTTCAGTTCTCAGTTTATTTTGCGCCTTGGTTTTTGGTTTGGTTTTTCCACACGCTTCTTGCGACCCTGTTGACTATTTTGAATGAAACGCTTGATTGTTGGATGATCACGCTTCAGAAGCTTGGCAATTTTAAGAGTGCTGCATCCCTCTGCAAGATATCTCACTATTTTGGACTTTTCGGAGCCTGTCAAGTCCTTCTTTTGACCCATTTTGCCAAAGGAAAGGAAGTTGCCTAATAATTATGCACACCTGATATAGGTTGTTGATGTCATTAGACCACACCCCTTCTCATTACAGAGATGCACATCACCTAATATGCTTAACTGGTAGTAGGCTTTCGAGCCTGTACAGCTTGGAGTAAGACAACATGCATAAAGAGGATGATGTGCTCAAAATACTCATTTGCCTCATAATTCTGCACTGCCTGTATATGTGTATGTGTGTGTGTATTGATGCATGTGTTTTTGTGTGTGTGAATGTGTCTGTATTTGTGTTTGTGTGTTCATGTGCATGTGCATATTCCTGTATGTGTGTGCATATGTGTGTGTTTACTCCGGTATGTGTGTGCATTCTTGCGTATGTATTACTGTATGTGTATGTGTATTTGTGGGTGCCCTGGTATGTTTGTGTGTGTGTGTATTAATGTATGTGTGTATTCGTGTATGTGTGTGTGCATGTTACCATATGTATGCGAGCACGCCATGTGTCATGTGTCTTCATGTACAGTATGCGTGTGTGTGTGCATGTGTGTGTTCATGTATGTGTGTGAGTGTGTGAATGTGTCTGTATTTGTGTTTGTGTATTTATGTATATGAGTGTGTTCGTGTATGCATTCCTTTACGTGTGTGTATTCATGTGTGTGTGTTTGCCTGTGTGTATTTTTGCATGTGTGTATTTGTGTATGTATATGTTATGTGTCTTTGTCTGTGCATGTTTTCATGTTATGTGTGTGCGTATTTTTGCATGTGTGTCTGTGTGTATTGTGTGTGTGTGTGAGTGTATGTCAGATGTCTGCTCGTCGTGTGTATCAGAGCTTTGTGAAGTTCTCAGACGCGTCTCTCACCTCTGCCACTGTCTAGATCACAGCAGCATCATCTGAGCGAGTGTGTGTGTGAGTGTGTCAGAGATCACACACACGCGAGCAGAGTTCATCTCTCTTCATTCTCCGTCTGTCTAGACTGAACACATAAAACACTCCCAGCAGCGCCGGGCCACAGTTCAGCCTTTTATTCTCTTTATCTGTCTTTAAGTAACAATAATGCTGTTAGATTTACTTAACTACACTATAATAACCCTGATTTCATTTTTTTTTGTGTGTGTGTGTGTGTGTGAACTCTTATGAACTACAAGAGTTTACAACATTCAGCACACAGCAGGGCTGAGAATTAAAGGGATAGTTCACACAAACATGTCGATTTACTCACGCTGAAGTGCTTTCAAACCTTTATGAGTTTATTTCCTCACTGCTGAAACAATATATATTCTTACTTAGTTTACGTCTTGTTTCTAGTTCAAATATCTAAAAGTTATTAAATCAAGAAGCATTTTCCAGACAAGCAAAAAATATAGTCTGGGTTTTATAAATAATAAGTCAAAATTGGGGCGGCAATTTTGTGGTTAGTAATGTCATCTCACAGCAAGAAGGTCGCTGGTTTGAGCCCCGGCTGGGTCAGTTGGCGTTTCTGTGTGGAGTTTGCATGTTCTCCCCATGTTGGTGTGGGTTTCCTCCGGGTGCTCCGGTTTCCCCCACAGTCCAAGCACATGCGCTATAGGGGAATTGATGAACTAAATTGGCCCTAATGTATGAGTGTGAAAGGGTGTTTTCCAGTACTGGGTTGCAGCTGGAAGGGCATCCACGGTGTAAAACATATGCTGGAATAGTTGGCGGTTGTAAAATATTTACGTGTATTTTCAAGCAGATTAAACTAATATTTGCATCTTGATGCTTCTCTGATGTCAGATAATAGCCACAAGACAAGCATGAATACTGTATATATATATATATATATATATATATATATATATATATATATATATATATATATATATATATATATATATATATATAAATATAATATATAAATATATAAATTATGTAATTTAAATTAAATAAAAATTAATTAATTAATAAAGTAAATTAATTTTAATGCTTCAATTTTATATTTAGCTAGATATTATTATTATATATTCTTAAGGGAACCTATTATGCCTCTTTTTACAAGATCTCCAGAGTCTCTAGAGTGTGTAATGACGTTTGAGCTGAGAATATCACACAGATAATGTTCTCTAGCTCTCTGAAACTGACCCTTTCAGGCTTTGATGCTAATTTTGGTGTTTTGGTGACTGTCGCTTTAAATGCTAATGCGATTGTGCTCTTTTCAGAAGAGGGCGGAGCTTTGTATGTTGATGTGTCAGCATAGCAGCAGATTCAAAAACAATATGCTAATGAGGGAGAGACGGGCACTAGTGGCCGGGGTTTTCCCCCTCTGATGACGCGTACAAAAGGAGAATGTCAATCAAAGTGTTTTGATCAAGTCTGATTAGAACAAATACAATTCATTCATCTTTACCATTAGAGGCTGCTGGAGAGATTCACACACTGCTGCTGTTTTAAACCACTTATTAAAGTCATTTCAGCATAATAGGTCCCCTTTAAATGCCAACAGCAGCTAGAAACCCAGAAGCAAAGGAGTGTTTTCGAGTGTTTACCTTGTGTTGTCTGTGAGGATAAATCATGAGTGAGTTTTGTGTCGCCATCAGTGCAGCCACAAGTCTATCCATCTTTCCTCACAGCGAAAAACAAAAATCAGCCGACACAGAATGACATGGTGTCTCCGCTCTGTGCTCGGCCTGTTATTTATCATCCCGTGAAAAAGAGCATTTTTCAGACTTTTTGATGAAATCCTCTTTTATCTTCGTGCTGAAAATATTTCCGTGGACAAACACAGACACGGGAGAGCATGGAAAGGGCGGGTATAAAATATTAACGTGTGCAAGAAGGCAGAGGCTAACGAAAGGAGACAGACTGAGAGGATAATAAATGGCCGGAGAAACACAAATGCTCATTATAAATGTACGCCTTTATCTCTTAGCATTCTGTTACATTACAGGAACACTCCACTTTACTCTACTCAAAATAGTTAAACAGGTGAGATTTACTAGTTTCTGAATCCATTCAGCTGATCTCCGGGTCTTGCAGGAGCACTTTTAGCTCAGCTTAGCATAGATCAGGGCTATTCAATTAGTTTGTCAGGGGGGCCAGTTCATGAAAAGCATCCTAAACGGGGGGCCGGAGAGATATGACTTGCAATATAAGCAGGGCTTTACATTAACACACGCCAACCCGCCAAATGCGGGTAGATTTCAGTGGTGGCTGGTAAGACAGACACTCCCACTTAGCCACTTTGGCTGGTTAAAAATAATTTTCCCGGATAATAATTCATAAAAGCAGGGTTCGACAATAAGGATGGTCCAATACGCATGCAAAGGCGATCTTAGAATGACTGACAAAAATAATTGCGTTCGCGTGAGCAATAAAAAAAGCAGATGAATACCGAATGAGAGGATGATCACTCGCGCTAACAGCTGAGGTGATGCGCGCGACTGTTTAAAACACGTGCGCGCTCCCGTTTCCTTGCGTGAAGCAGCTGTGTCTAGAAACACAGCTGATGTGATCGGTTCTCTTTCAAATAGACTAGACAAAAAGTGATGAACATGCACCCACAGTCCTGCTGCTTTCTAGAGCTCCAGATTTGTATTTTTGTAAGCAGCACCGGTTGCTTTCACTTTCACCATTATTTGAACAGATTTTTTATGGGTCTAGCATTAACCGTGTGCGTTATAATACTTTCATTATCACACAGCATGTTTTTTACCTGCTTTCTTTTGTGTAATGTGGTTTAATTATCATTTTTTACAATAACATTGCTTTAATATGAGATTACTCCCCATTTATGTGTAGTTAATTGCTGATCTGGGACCTTTAGCCAGGACAGATTACTGTGCATATGTTTTGTTAAATAAAAAGTATAGTAAACTGCTATATTATGCTTGTTTTGACACATTTAAAATGTGTGGCTAAGAAATAATTAATTGTTTATGTTTGGTGTGGTCAGAGATAAATTTGGTAAATCCTTTATTTTGAGCTCTGAAAATGATGTGAAATAAAAACTAATTGTAATACTATGAAACCATGAGCCATTTGCTCATGAACATTTAGCAAGCTCATACTCGACACACACAAAGTGAAATGAATGAGGCATGTGGAGAAAACGCAAAATCTAAATCAAGTAACTTTAGCATGTCAAAGTCATATTTATGTGTATAAAATATATCTCCCCAACAATAAAATTGTGGCTAGTGAAAATGGCGAGTGGCTAGTAATGTTGAAAAACTACTAGCCACCATGGCTGGTGATCAAAAAAGTTAATGTCAAGCCCTGAATATAAGTGATGACACAACAGCAATATAAGAGCTCATATGCTGTATTTTTGCTCTTTAAGACACCCATGCTGACTTTTTCTACATTAAAACGTTCATATGTTGTATTTTGAAACTACACAACATCACTGCATTGTATAATGTGGCTTTTTTTACAAGCATATCCAAATGTATTTCGAGGCACTAAATCAGTGTATTGCTCCAGTAGGCTTCTTCTACATTCAGACACATTCATATGTTATGTTTTAAACTGCGTAACAATTATGGATGCAATAATTATAGATTTTGGTTGTGCGATTATAGTCTGAAGAATAATCATGGTTTCACAGTTATCACCATTATTATGCATTTATTACATTTAAAACACGACTAGTTTAGAAAATCATAAGAAAACTGCGTATATATTAAAGTGTTGCTTATTGCTGCTCAGTCACTAAATACAGCACAAAATATTAATAAAACACAATCAATAGTCCATTTCTTTCTTTGGACTTAAAAATAAATGAAAAAGTTTTTGATTTAAACATGAGTGATCATTTTACAATGAAAATAAATGAGAGAACAATGAATAAATACATCAAAATAAGAATAAATAAAAATAGCATTTGTCTAATATTAATTTAAGCTATATATTAGCTAAGAATTTTAATGAACTGTTGTTATTATCTGCGTTTATACATAATCATTTTAATAATTTGTAATAATTCATCTAACATATCTTTAGTTTACATTGCACTGAAAGCCATGGACAGCTCTCACCACTACAGCCTGAGATCATTTCTACTGTGTGCCGTGCCTGCAGGGCGCGATGTGTCCGTCTGCTTGTGAGCCGTGTGCGCACCGCTTCCAATATGCGCACGTCTCCATTGGAAATAATAAACTTGTGCGCGGAAAAAACGCAATATGTCAACGGCTTGCTGCTGTAGTTTATACAGTGTGCGTGTGTATTGGCATAACTACAGTAGTTGCAGCAGCTTTTTTCCGTGCAACAGAAATGCGGCGTTGAGAAGCCTTTAATGAACAAAAGCGAGGTTAATAGTGAAATCGGCTAATCATTGCAGCCCTATTAATGATATCAGTGCATTGTACAAAAGGTCTTTTCTACAAACATATCCAAATGTTTTCGGCTGCTCGCGCCACTCACTTAATGTCAGGTGACTCACTCTCTGCGCAGCCTTCAACTGCAGCTCGTGCTGTACTGAACAGACGCACTTCACTTCATAACTACTGTATAGCGGCTGTTTTTCGACTGAACTAAATTTATTTTTGATGTCTTGGTTACACTATTTGGGGGGCCGGAACAAACTGCCTCGGGGATGAGTTCGGAGAAGGGGGGGCGGGGGGAGGGGGTGTTACGTCATACGCTAATTTGCATATTACTGACGTCATCACGTTCTACCTTTTCTGTTTGTTTAACAGCCTATGGTAAATAAATGGGGTGTTATATTTGCACTACGCTTTATGTAAGCTTGTCAATTTAACTAAACTTATTGCTGTTTGAATAGAGTATATCATTATAGATGAGTAGTGAATTTGCAGTAATCTCTCAGACGTAATATACTCAGACAAGTTCTGAAACTCTCACTTAAAACATCTCTGATTGTGAACAATAAACGGTCAAATCAAATTGTTAAAATAAAGGAGAAGCAGATCAGTTTGACTGTACAAGGGAGATACCTTCACACTCCCGGTGCTAAATCATTTGCCGTCGGTACGCAGAGGGGTGATCTGCTGTCAGGCTGCAGGTGGGAGAGGCTGCTGTACGAGGGGACTGGGCCGCCTGTCAGTGCTCTGAGGCGGGGGAGGGGCCGGCGGCATCACCCGCAGCTCGTTGAGAAGAGTAGGTAGGGACGGTACAGTAATGGACAAACGACAGTCTATAAAAATCTCCAGTAACACACAAAAAAGTAGGTAGGTTTGTCGCTTTTTTGAAAATTTGTCGCTAGGGGGGTCTGAAAAGTCGCTAAGTTGGCAACACTGCCACGAACTGAAGAGCGGGGAGCGGGAGGGGTGAGAGATTTGGGGAGATGGAGGCGCGCGACCGGAAGAGCAGGCGCACAAGCATCAGGTTTCAGCCCGGACTGTACCAAAATGCTGAGGAGCGGGGGGCGGATGGGGGGGATTCCGGGAGTTTACCGGGAGACAGAACAATACAGGAGACGGGTCTGAAATACGGGAGACTCCCGGGAAAAACGGGAGTGTTGGCAGGTATGGATTAGACCATTAGCATCTCACAAATTTCAAAAGAGTTTTGTTAATTTTCCTATTTAAAGTTTGACTTTTCTGTAGTTACATTGTTTACTAAGGCTTCGCCCCAAATAGCCTACTACTCAGTAGGTACTACATTTGAATTTAAACGTACTAATCGGTCGTTAGAAAAGTGCGCTCTATACAGTATAAATGTGAGCAGTATGAATGATACTCGGACATACTACATCCGCTATTTTGTCATGATCACGTGACCTACCCACGTCAGTTGCCTCGCTTCACTCCGATTCATGAATTCTCTCACGTGGCTTCATGGGATAGCATAGCGTGCATAGGATGCGCACTTCAGAATCTCGCCAGAGGTAGTAGGTCATCCGAGTACTTCTCACATACTTTTTTCGAATTCTATGAATTCAGACATCATACTCAGCTCGCATACTGATTTTAGTATACTATATAGTAGTGGTTCTCAACTCCAGTCCTCGGGCCCCCCCGCCCTGCACATTTTGTGTCTCTCTTATTTGACACACAAGGATCAGTTCATGGATCTCGCTGTTAATGAGCTGATGATCTGAATCAGGTGTGTTAAGTAAGGAAGACATACAAAATATCCAGGGCAGGGGGGCCCGAGGACTGGAGTTGAGAACCACTGCTATATAGTATGGAAGTATGCGATTTCAGACGCAGCATAGACTGACAGAAAGTGAAAAGTTATTATTTGCTAGGCTGATATGGCTGAACTATACTCTTATTCTGCTGTGATAATCAAGAATCTGCCATGACTGAAGCAGTGCGAGGGTCTCAGTCTTATTACACGATGTAACTACAGAAGAGTCGAGCTTTAAATATGAAAATGATCATTCATTAATTTTCCTTTGGCTTACATTGTATTTCAGGGGTCGCCACGGTGGTATGAACCACCAACTATTCCAGCATATACGCAGCAGATGCCCTACCAGCTGCAACCCAGTACTGAGAAACACCCATACACACTCATTCACACACACTCATACACTACGGGCAGTTTAGTTCATCAGTTGCCCTATAGCGCATGTGTTTGGATTGTGGGGGAAACCGGAGCACACGGAGGAAACCCACGCCAACACGGGGAGAACATGCAAACTCCACACAGAAACGCCAGCTGACCCAGCCGGGACTCAAATCAGTGAACGTCTTGCTGTGAGGCCACAGTGCTAACCACTGAGCTACCGTGCCACCATGATCAACGCTAAGCTAACATTGCTCCCGCCAGACCCGGAGATCAGCTGAATGAATTGAGGAGCTGTAAAATGAGGCTATTTAAAAACGTGGAGAGTTGCTTTAAACCTGCCAATATAACCAGAGCTGCTGAAAAAACATCTCTCCATACAAACTTAAGCAGCACAAACATCTGATCCAAATAGCAGCCTATTACAGGGGGTAATGGACCGCACTCCACCAATAAAGTGCTTTCTAATAAGGGGACACTCAGTAAACAACACTGCAACCATGAGGAGGCTGGAAAACATGAATCCCTTAGAAAAGCCCATTTACTCGTTTTCCTCACTTCATGAGCTGAATCTTCAGCTCTCAGATTCACCAAAAATATGTGGTCAAATTTGGTCTTTTTTATTTAGCAATTATACGTTTTAGCCTTATTAATGCTAATTAATATCGGTTAATTAAGAATAGTTTTAGATTGCAGTGTTCTAATGCTCTGCTGTTTGTTCAGCTAACTATAAAAGGTAATGTTGTCATAAAACCAAACAGAAAAACTGCATGGCTATGATGGCTATGGTGAGAGAGTCAGTTCCTCAGCCGCTATTAGTGGAACTGAGCTTAGCCTGACAGTTCATTCATTCATTTTCTTTTCAGCTTAGTCCCTTTATTAATCAGGGGTCACCACAATGGAATGAACCGCCAACTTACCCAGCACATATTTTACACAGCGGATGCTCTTCCAGCCGCAACCCATCACCGGGAAATAGCTTGACAGTTAAAGATATAAAAAATAAAATGATTATGATGATTTTTTTTAATATTGCATCATATTGCATTGTGTTAAATCAAATTAAATGTAATCAAAATCAGGGTGAATCATTATAATTTATGATATTTCATATCGTATATTTAGTTTCATATCTTATCATATCAGATCATATCACATCATATTATATCGTATGACAACGCATTGCATATCAATGCATCATATCATATCATATCATCATATGGAGTTAACCTGTTAACAAAGGTTCGGCGGCGGAACCACATCTCACTTTGTCTCCTTAACTAATCACCTACTCCCTAAAACTTATTTAAGGCAGACCAGCCCTCTAGCACTGTTCTTCTCATTCTCTCAAACCCATCCTCCCTCTCTCTATTTCCTCGCTTTCCTCCCATTCACAATCCTATAGCCCTCTCTTCACTCCTAGGTTGAATTGGGGGGTCCAATCACTTACCAAAATTACCCAGACTCTGACGGCCCATTCACACAGGGCATCAGCGTCAATGCTTGACAGAGGGCGTGTCTGAAGTTGGGGCTGACGAGATCTTCATAGCAGCATCAGCCAATGAAATTAGTCAGCAATAGGCCACTGTCTGAGCTGGTGTATTTGCATACAGCGATCTGATTGGCTGACGCTTCTGTCGGCGCTTGAAAAGTTGAGCAAGTCCCAACTTCTGCAGCATGCAACGCCACTGAAACGGTGCCGACAGATCCACAATGCAGTTCGGCAACGCCTGGACGGAGGCGTTGAAGCTGAATGTGAATGGGGCGTGAGTCACCGGGCATCATCATAGGACACCCAATCAACCTACCTACCTGTTTACTATTTATCCTCTTACTTGCCATCCCCTTCATCCCACTGTTCCCTTACCATCCCTTTCATCCCTACAATAAAGTCTAGATCAAAGTGTGGCATGGTCCATGCTGGTGAACTCATATATCATATCATATCATATCATATCATATCATATCATATCATATCCTATCATATATATCACATCTCATATATCATAAATCATATTGCATCCTAACAAATCATTACATATCGTATCATATATCATATCACGTTATATTGCATCCCAATGCATTGCATCATATCATATATCACATCACATCCTAAGGCTTCATATCATATCGCATTGTATCATATATCAAATCACATCATATTGCATACCAATGCAGTGCATTCCAATGCATCGCATCATATCGTATCATATCATATCATATCAGTACCTGCTTATGTATCTTGATTATATAGTAGGCTATGCATTGAGATGCATATTATTTTGCCCTCAGTCCTGAGATGCACATGCCTAAAATTATCTGCAATAAATTTTATTTAAAAAACAACAGTTTGTAGACTATCCATCACTATTCCTAAAAGAATGTGCTGAGGACTGTACCGAGAAGTGAAATCTGCTTGGATCCGTGTGGCTGCAGGTCCATGCCGTTCTTCAGCCAGGTGAGTTTGGGGTTGGGAACACCATCTGCATGGCAGCGCAGGCTGGCAGCCACTCCGGGTTCCTGGGCCTGAGTCTCCGGATAGACCAGGATTACTGGAGGCACTGGAAGGACAAAGAGACAAAAACAGATGGTAAACAACAAAGTCCAATTCCAAAACAATTGATCTTATTAACAGTAATGAGTGGGGTTTGAGCAAACAAACACTCATATCATATCGTATCCTATCGTATCGTATCATTTTGTATCGTATCATATAGACTAGGATTGCTGAAGGCACTGGATGGACAAAGAGACAAAAACAGACAGTAAACAACAGAGAAAACGGTTCAATTCCAAAACAATTGATCTTATTAACAGGAATGAGCGGGGTTTGAGCAACTAACACTCGGTCAGGGTTCCTCATGCAGCTGCATCACTCTTCAATTACAGAGACTCCACTGACAAAACAAGCTCTCCAACAATCACACGTATTGTCCCGTTAATTGAAAATCCTTCCAGTATTCTCTCCTCTCACCAATTTAATACAGCACACAATACTGGATTGTTATCTTTGTGTTTGTTCATATCCCTCAGTGGAGGCCGATGCTTTGAAATTAATTTGCTGAACGTTTTTTCTGTAGCAGCAACACTCTTAAAAGGTGCAAATGTCAATTCAATGACAAGTGTTTGATTTATGAAATGTTGAGTATAGATGACACTGTGTCAAAAAGATTCCTGTTAAAACTGATCCAGGAAAACACCAGCACTGCATTCTACAACATGTCAAATACTGAACTTGAGTTATTGAATTATTGAGTCAAATATGGAAATATCCAACAGTTGGGTTAAAAACTACTCTCTAAAAACATGCTAAGTTATATTAACCCTATGTTCAGTCAAATATGAAAATACCCAAGAGTTGGGTTAAAAACGACACGCTAAAAACATGCTGAGTTATATTAACATTACGTTCAGTCAAATATGGAAATACCCAACATTTGGATTAAAAACTACAGTCTAAAACATGCTGTGTTATATAAAACCAACATTCAGTCAAATATGGAAATACCCAACAGTTGGGTTAAAACTACATGCTAAAAACATGCTGAGTTATATTAACCAAACATTGAGTCAAATATGGAAATACTCAACAGTTGGGTTAAAACTACACTCTAAAACATGCTGGGTTGTATTAACTCAACATTAAGTAAAATATGGAAATACTCAACAGTTGGGTTAAAACTACACTCTAAAACATGCTGGGTTGTATTAACTCAACATTAAGTAAAATATGGAAATACTCAACAGTTGGGTTAAAACTACATGCTAAAAACATGCTGAGTTATATTAACCAAACATTGAGTCAAATATGGAAATACTCAACAGTTGGGTTAAAACTACACTCTAAAACATGCTGGGTTGTATTAACTCAACATTAAGTTAAATATGGAAATACTCAACAGTTGGGTTAAAACTACATGCTAAAAACATGCTGAGTTATATTAACCAAACATTGAGTCAAATATGGAAATACTCAACAGTTGGGTTAAAACTACACTCTAAAAGATGCTGGGTTGTATAAACTCAACATTAAGTAAAATATGGAAATACTCAACAGTTGGGTTAAAACTACACTCTAAAATATGCTGGGTTGACTCAACATTAAGTAAAATATGGAAATACTCAACAGTTGGGTTAAAACTACACTCTAAAAGATGCTGGGTTGTATTAACTCAACATTAAGCAAAATATGGAAATACTCAACAGTTGGGTTAAAACTACACTCTAAAATATGCTGGGTTGACTCAACATTAAGTAAAATATGGAAATACTCAACAGTTGGGTTAAAACTACACTCTAAAAGATGCTGGGTTGTATTAACTCAACATTAAGCAAAATATGGAAATACTCAACAGTTGGGTTAAAACTACACTCTAAAATATGCTGGGTTGACTCAACATTAAGTAAAATATGGAAATACTCAACAGTTGGGTTAAAACTACACTCTAAAAGATGCTGGGTTGTATTAACTCAACATTAAGCAAAATATGGAAATACTCAACAGTTGGGTTAAAACTACACTCTAAAAGATGCTGGGTTGTATTAACTCAACATTAAGTAAAATATGGAAATACTCAACAGTTGGGTTAAAACTACACTCTAAAAGATGCTGGGTTGTATTAACTCAACATTAAGTAAAACATAGAAATACTCAACAGTTGGGTTAAAAAAAAATTAATTGAATGAAAAAATAACCAGCAACACGGTGGCTCAGTGGTTAGCACAGAGGCCTCATAGCAAGAACGTCGCTGGTTTGAGTCCCGGCTGGGTCAGTTGGTGTTTCTGTGTGGAGTTTGCATGTTCTCCCCATGTTGGTTTGGGTTTCCACCTGGTGCTCCGGTTTCCCCCACAGTCCAAACTCTCTATAGGGGAATTGATGAACTACATTGGCCATAGTGTATGAGTTTGTGTGTGTGTAAATGAGTGTGTATGGGTGTTTCCCAGTATTGGTTGCAGCTGGTAGGGCATCTGCTGTTTAAACATATGCTGGAAGAGTTGGCGGTTCATTAAAGGGACTAAGCAAAAGGAAAATGAATGAATGAATAAATAAAAAAAATAACCCATAAATTGTTGGATTTGTCCATTTTGACCTAACAATGGCTTAATACAACTCAAAACATTCACAGACCCTCCAGGATTTTGTGAGTATAATGGTTCTTAAAATAATAAAAAAAAGATTGTTGTTTAATTTGTGAAACACAAGAATTGAAGCAAATAATGTCATGTTTGAAAAAAGCCATCACAAAACCAATCAAAAAAATAAAAAATAAATAAAAATGTTCCTGCGAAATCCAGGAGGGACTCCACAGATATTGAAGGCTCTATTTTAATGATCCAGGCACAAAGTCTAAAGCTCATGGCGCTCAAGGGCATGTCTGAATCCACTTTTGCTATTTTAAGGATGGATAAATACGCTCTGCGCCCCGGCGCATGGTCTAATAGGGTTGTGTTTATTCTCTTAATGAGTTCTGGGTGTGTTTTGAGCATAACCTGCATTAAACCAATCAGAGTCTCGTCTCACATTCCCTTTAAGAGTCAGTTGCGTCGCTCCATGGTGCATTTGCTATTTACATGCCGGACTTTGCAAGTGTAAAAACTGAACGCTTCACTAGCGAGAAAACAGTTAAACAGAGCATCTGCAGGGCGAGGATAAAGAACGAGCCTCCTCCATTCAGCCTCTTTTCTTTCTCTTTACTTTTACTCTTTACTCCTTTACTTTGGTGGAGTAAGGAAACGGTGGAAACTCACTCCACTGAACACATCCATTAGCCCACATATTTAATTTCCTCTGTTAAGCGTAAAGATTTGTGTCAAAACTCCAGCAAAGGAATAAATGAACAATAATAACAAAAAACTGAGTTATATCAAACACACGTCCTGTTCTTATGCCCCATATGGTGATGCAGATGTCTCCAAAACCCCACAGGTGGACAAATCTAAACTTGTGTTTATTAAAACAAATATAAATCTGCATATAATTAATAATACTGCTGATAATAATAACATTATACAGATGCAGATTGTCATGAATAAACTGAAAAGCCCCCCGAGGCGAAGAAGGCATGGATGTTTGCGTTGCCAGTTTAAAATGGAGTTGTATTAGTTAACACTCTCTTAAAATGAATTTGCCTTAGTAATGACTAATTCCCAAATGGAGGAAACTGCACTCATTATGGACTACAGTTTCACCTGATTACTGCCAGATCACTTCAATTCAATCAACATTTGAATAACACTTTTCCAAAAGCACAAAGTGAGTGAAAATGTCTTGCATAGTAACATTCATTTATTCATTTTCCTTCAGCTTAGTCCCTAATTTATCAGGGGTCGCCACAGCGAATTGAACCGCCAACTACTCTGGCATATGTTTTACGCAGTGGATGCCCTTCGAGCCGCAACCCAGCACTGATAAACATAGTAATATACTCTGGTAAAAGAAATTCCCCCAAAAAAAGATGAGAAAAGGGGAATACATCAAAAGAGTTACAAAGCTATTTCAAAGGCTCTCAGAGTCCAAAAACTACAGGAGCCGCCATTATCTCTAAGTGGAGGAAGGAATGGGCCCAACAATGTACCTTTCCATAAGTGTTCAACCTTCCAAAATTCCTCCAAGAGCATAGTGACCGCTCATCCTTCAAGTCACAAAAGACCTAACATTATATATAGCTGAAACGATCTGGAGTCCATTTGCATTCAGAGCTACTGCGCTAAAACGGCTTTGCTTGCTGTGACTAAAGCAGGGTTTCTTTGCACAACCCTGTGCTTGTTCTCACATCTCTGTTTATTCAGTGGCCATCATCACCGCATGAGCACATCCATCACTGCATGAGTTCTCAATCTAAACCTACACGTTTTGCATGCTATCTGGAAAACAGCTTGTGAGCGGCACTATCTTCACCCAATGCGGTAAACAGTGGTGTAACGCACAGGGTTCGGGCTTGATTCTGCTGTTCTTCTCCATACAGTACACACCAGGGCTGCATTTCCCAAAGACATCATAATCCCATGATCACCATAGCTCCATTAGTGACAATGGTTGTACAATCAACGCACAATGATTTTGGAAATGCAGCCCAGATCTCTCAGACTGAACCAAACCTAAGAGAACCAAATTAGCTAAAGTCGCATAATCAAATTCCCAGATAAAGAACTACAAGGTTGTGTAGCAAAAATATGCACTTTCTGTTTCTTGCAGTAAATGACGGATTAAATATCAAGATACTGAAATTAATGATTTTATCAATATAACATTACATTATTTTGATTTGGCGACGCAGTGGCGCAGTAGGTAGTGAAGTCGCCTCACAGCAAGAAGGTTGCTGGTTCGAGCCTCAGGCTGGGTCAGTTGGTGTTTCTGTGTGGAGTTTGCATGTTCTCCCTGTGTTCGCGTGGGTTTCCTCCGGGTACTCCGGTTTCCTTCACAGTCCAAAGACATGCGGTACAGGTGAATTGGGTAAGCTAAATTGTCCTTAGTGTATGAGTGTGAATGAGTGTGTGTGGACGTTTCCCAGAGAAAACATATGCTCGAAAAGTTGGCGGTTCATTCCGCTGTGGCGAGCCCGGATTAATAAAGGGACTAAGCCAAAAAGAAAATGAATAAATGAATGAATTATTTTGATTTGCTACCCAAACACAGATTTCAATCATCCCTGGGTTTACTTTCAGTACAGAAACACCTCCAGATATTCATATCATTCTGTTCAACCATTAGAGACTGTAAACTGATTTAAATATTTCTACACATGCGTGAACAGTGTGAAACTGTAGGAACAGTAGGAAAACTGCTGAGTTCTGCTTTTTGTGTAGATTTTTCCACTTTCACATCGTCAAAATTTCAACCGCTAATTTTGTTCAACATGAGTCAAGATAACCAGATTACTTTAAGCTCATTTTATGGCTGATATATTCAACACAGGCTCAGTGGGAATACAGTTGAAGTCAGAATTATTCGCCCCCCTGTTTATTTTTTCCCCAATTTCTGTTTAGCAGAGAGAAGATTTTCCCAACGCATTTCTAATCATAATAGTTTAAGTAACTAATTTCTAATAACTGATTTATTTTATCTTTGTCATGATGACAGTAAATAATATTTGACTAGATATTTTTCAAGACACTAGTATTCAGCTTAAAGTGACATTTAAAGGCTTAACTAGGGTAATTAGGTTAACTAGGCAGGTTAGGGTAATTAGGCAAGTTATTGTATAATGATGGTTTGTTCTGTAGACTATCGAAAACAAATATAGCTTAAAGGGGCTAATAATATTGACCTTAAAATGGCTTTTAAAAAATTCAGAACTGCTTTTATTCTAGCTGAAATAAAACAAATAAGACCTTCTCCAGAAGAAAAAATATTATCAGACATACTGTGAAAATTTCCTGAAACTGTTAAACATAATTTGGGAAATATTTAAAAAGAAACGAAAATTCAAAGGGGGGCTAATAATTCTGACTTCAACTGTATGTGCTCAGGGCAACATTTTTGAGAACTGCAAAATAAGCTTCCAGGGCTACATATGTCTGCATTTTAAAATGAACAATGAGGACCAATATAATGCCCAAGACCTTCCTTTTCGCACTATACTGCTGACAGCTTACTTCAGTATGGATGGATTTTTAGCAAGACCAGTTTGCTCAGTAGCTCCAGAAACTATTCATTCATTCATTTTCTTTTCGGCTTAGTCCCTTTATTAATCAGGGGTCACCACAGCGGAATGAACCGCCAACTTATCCAGCACATGTTTTACGCAGCCGATGCCCTTCCAGCTGCAACCCATCACTGGGAAACAACTCTTACACACACTCACATACACTACGGCCAATTTAGCTTATTCAATTCCTGGAACATAAAAAATCTACTGTGTCCTGTTGTTGTTTACGAGGCTGTCTAAAAGTGCGAGCGGTTTCACTTTCTCCAGAGAGCTCGCTGCGCATCTATATTTGAAATAACAAACTTTTTAAGCTCATATTAATAACGTGCGAGTGATCATTGAAGCGCTTCTGATATCCGATCCTTTCAGAAACGGACAAACGCGAGAGTGAAGAGTGAAAATCAAAGGAGAAGCCGGAAAAAACAGCAGCAAATGATGCTTCTGCATCCTAAAACATGAACAAACTATTATCACCGCCTTTTGGACTATTATGAACTGGGTATGGCGGAATTACTCTTTAACAGAGGTTACATGCGCTGCTGAAGATTAAAGACACAGATGAGAGGTGTGGGCTATATTTCGTGTTGTTTTTGAACCCGAATAAAGACTAAATGGAAACGCAAGCTTGATAAAGGTGACCTGTACCGTACCGTACTGTACCTCTCAGTGGAAACGGGCCATTATATAGCACATTTCATACACAATGGTAATTCAAAGTGCTTTACATGAACAGGAATGAAAGACACAAGAAAATAAAGATGATTAAAAGCCTTAAAAAATCATTAAGAACAGATTAAAATGTGTTAAACAGGCTATAAAACAATGAAAAAGAAGAGAAGGACATACTAGTGTGATGTGTGGGCTGTAGCACAGTGCTCATTCAGTAAAGGCACAGCTGAACTGATGTGTGTTCAGTCTTGATGTGAATGTGCCTAATGTTGGAGCACATCTGATCATTTCTGGAAGCTAATTCCAGCAGTAGGGGGCGCTGTTAGTAGCTGAAGGACGATTCACCCTGCTCTGACTGAACTCTTGGGGTTTCTCATTTACTTGATCCTAAAGATCTGAGTGATCTGTTAGGTTTGTATTTAGTGAGCATATCTGTAATGTATTGAGGCCATTTAGTGATTCATAGACAAGTAATAATACTTTAAAATCTATTCTGAATGTAACCGGGAGCCAGTGTAAAGACCTGAGGACAGGTGTGATGTGCTCTGATTTCCTGCTTCTGGTCAGAATCCTAATCAAAGTGTTCTGGATGAGCTGCAACTCTCGGACTGTCTTTTTTTATTTGGTATGCACTGATGAATTCCCCCGTTGGACAGCTCTAATGTGTGCTTTCTGCTGCAGTCATATTTCACAGACATGACAACACTCAAACGTGAGATATGAAAGACTCTATTACTAACCATTCACCTGGAGCAGGTGTGTCTGGGACAGCTCCTCGTAGCCGTGCGCGTGGCAGCTGTAGTTCCCCATGTGTATGGTGGTCACTTTAGTAATGTAGAGCGAGCCGTCGTCACCAAAGTCCTACATGAACAAAAAAAGAGAAAGAGATGCAGAATAAAACAGCAGCCGATGCATCAGCGGCGTCCCATGTGTTCCTCACTGTCTCAGCCTGATAAATGGTAAGGGTTAAAAATACAGCCCGCATTAGCCTGATTAATGAAGCCAGTTGTGCTTTAGTGAGGATGCGTCCCCACGTCTGGGGGTTTGGGCCGACTCAGGGGGGATTAAAACATTAAACTGTTTTGTAGTTATGTGAGTTTGGCGAGGGTAAATGATTTAAGGACACAGAAGCGTGCTCTTAAACCCAGCACACACCTGCAGCGATGAAGCGGGGAGCACAACAGAGATTTGTTTGTTTTCAGAGGTCGTCACTAATCCAGAGAGATGGATGATCAGCTCCGGCAAAAAACACAACTCTGCCTGGAGTTCTGGGATGAAGAGGGCAGGGCTGAGTCTCGTACAAGGACACGGCGTGGATAAACCAATGACAAAACTAACTCTGAGTTTATTAAATAAAGATGATGTGAGTGATAATGCTTCACCTCAGCTGCGAGCCTCATATGATGCTGTTTTTAATATCACTGGAAATTCATTGGGCGCCAATTTCTGACGAAAGGTTTCATGTTAAAATCATCCTTTTCACATTTGCATGTTTCTCAGCAGCAGAAGTGGCCATAGTGTGTAAACTCAGAGCGCAGTGAATGGGAGAGTACAACAAATCATTATTTTACAATCCTATTTGCTGAAATAATAAAAGAAAAACTCAACGATGGTGTTATCAAGACATTCAGAAAGAGGAAAATAATAGTGTAATGCTGATAATGGCAGCTAGAAGAGAAAATAATGTCAGACTTACTGTCCTGCTCCCATTGACACTGCATTACAAACACCTCACATAATTCGTTTTTTTTTTGTAGTTTGATGCAAATATGATATAAAACATACATAAATGCATATAAAGGTACATATTTATATGTTTAAGGATTTAAGATTATGATGATCGTTAAACGTGTCATAAGAGTCTTGTGATGAAAGGGTCCATTGATTTAGTCTGTCCTGGCAGATTTAATACATGCAGCTGAAGTTCAAATTATTATTCGCCCTCCTGTGAAACTGTAAACAAATGATTCCCAAGTGTTGCTCAATAGAGAGATTTTTCAACACTGATTTCTTTTCTCTTTGCCATGATGACGGCACATAATATTAGACTAGATATTCTTCAAGACACTAGTATGCAGCTTAAAGTGATGTGTAAAGGCTTAACTAGGGTAATTAGGCTCATTAGGCAAGTTTAGGTAATTAGGCAAGTCATTATATAACAGTGGTTTGTTCTGGAGACAATCACATGCACACACAAAACATTTCTTAAAGGGGCTATAACGGCATTTATTTACTTATTAAAGATTTACGGCAATAAAATTAACAGTAAAAGTGGTTAAAAGAAAAAATACAAAATATCATTGGTTTGCCAAACAGCACTTGAGAAATATTTGAAACAGGATAAAGATGTCACAATGATTGTGACTTGAACTGTATAATTTGGCTATGCCCATCTAAACAAACAAACAAACAAACTAACTAAGCAAACAAATATCCAAACAAAAAAGCAAACAAAAAAGCAAACAAACAAAAACAAACATACATACATACAGACATACATACATACATAGATACATACATACATACATGCATACATGCAAAAAAGCAAGCAAGCAATCAAACAAAAGAGCAAGCAAGCAAACAAACAAATAAACAAGCAAGCAAGCAAGCAAACAAACATACAAAAAAGCAAGCAAACAAACAAACAATCAAGCAAGCAAACAAACAAACAAACAAACAAACAAACAAGCAAACAAACAAACAAACAAACAATCAAGCAAGCAAACAAACAAACAAACAAACAAACAAACAACAAACAAACAAACAAACAAACAAACAAACAAATAAACAAGCATGCAAGCAAGCAAACAAACAAGGAAACAAACAAAAAACAAAGCAAGCAAAACCAAACAAACAAACAAGGAAAATAGCAAGCAAGCAAACAAACAAAAAAGCAAACAAAAAAACAAAAGAGCAAGCAAGCAACCAAACAAGCAAACAAACAAAAAGGAAACAAGCAGGCAAGCAAACAAACAAACAAAAAAGCAAACAAACAAAAAAGCAAAAAACAAACAAACAAACAAAAAAGCAAGCAACCCAACAAACAAACAAACAAACAAAAAGCAAGCAAACAAACATATAAACAAACAAAAAGCAAGCAAACAAACATATAAACAAACAAAAAGCAAGCAAACAAACATATAAACAAACAAACAAAAAGCAAGCAAACAAACAAACAAGCAAACAAACAAAAATGCAAGCAACAAACAAATAAAAAAGCAAGCAAGCAAAACAAAAAAATAAACAAACAAAAAGCAAGCAAACAAAAACAAAAATACATACACATGTTGTCTAGTTTACCCATTCTGGTGTAAAACTTTAAGAATAATGGAGGAGTGGCTAGGCTGTGAGTTACCTGTAGAGCCACGGCTATGCCTTCTGGGTGACAAACTAGTGATACCTAATATAGGTAAAAAATCCTTTATTCTTCTCAAGATTGGATGCATTACAGCTGCCAGGATGATACTACGTAATTGGAAATGTAACAGAATGCCAGAAATGAAAGAGTGGATTAATGGGATGATTGAAATTGCATCGTATGAGTGTATGTTGGGGAGATTGAACAATGAGTAAGAAGTACATAGAAAATGGGATAATTTCTGGCAACATCTAAAATTAGGATAAATGAGTATGTACTTACAAAGATACCACTACCTTAATCTCCATATATGTTAATTATATGTTGTTTTTCTTAGTTGAATTTTCTTAGTGTGACAGGTGGCTGAATATGTAACATGTATCATATGTATGTGTAGTGTGTTCTTTGTTCTCGGCTGTTGAACAATAAAAAAAGTTGAATTATAAAACAAGAAAAGAAAAAAAAAATACATACCTACACACAGTCAGGCAGACAAAAGCAAGCAAGCAAACAAGAAAACAAACAAGCAGGCAAACAAAAAAGCAAGCAACAAACAAATAAAAAGCAAGCAAGCAAGCAAACAAACAAATAAATAAATTACCAAACAATCAAATCAATACTCAATAACAAAATTAATGTGAAAAAAAATATCAGAACCAGCCCTACGAAAAAAAAAAAAAAAGATTTAAAATCTTGAATGAATATTATGTAATTCTCATAGCAGCTTCAACACTATACACAACATCAACAAAGTACTGCATCTGTTTTAGCATCAACACAATAGTTTAAGGCAGAAATAGCTTTTCATCCTGGTGAGGCAGTGATTCACAGAATGAACTGCCATATTGACCAGCGTAACAGAAAGCAATAAACAGCGAATGCACCTGTAAACGATCTTATGTTCAGACTAAAACCCTCATTACTGCTCAGCTATAAACAGCCGCCGTATGCCGCACTGTTAAAGATCAGTCAAGAGTGAGAAATCATGCAGAATGAACTGCTCTTTTCTCCAGGGAAGATATAAATGATCCGTCGGGAGCATCAGATATAGTCAATACAAACGCAGCGACACACACACACTGCATCTGAAAACACACACTTCCTTACTGTAGAACAGGTGAAAAACTGTGTGAAGACGTCTGGATAAAATCGCAATACTCAAAAAAAAAAACGAGACCATGAATGAGAAGAATTGGTGCTGCTTTTAATATATCAGAAATCGATATAGCTATTAGTTAGCCACAGTTAATGGTTTGACGCTAGCAGGAACTCTACCTTAAAATAAAGAGTGATCCTTACTTTTAAAGATGAGTGAAAAATGACAGTCATAATTATTGAGACGGCAGACATACACTCAAAAAATGACTTTATCTGCTTGCTCTAAGTAATAATTTAAAATGAGCACAATTATTAATGTTTTTTTGGACAACTTAACTGTTTTATGTTCAATCAAATTCAGTTTGTAAAAGCGATTAAGTTACCTTAATTCATTTGTGTTGGAACCCTGCATTATTTACAGAGTGGTGAAGACACTGCACATTTTCTTTCACTTTTTTTTGCAAAAGAGTACAGGAGAATAGAGTATGAATGAATAAATGAAGGAAGGATGGAAGAAGGAAAGAAGAAAAAAAGGAAAAAATGAAGAATGCAAGGAAGGAAGGAAAAAAGCAAGGAAGGGCAGAAGGAAGGAAGCAAAGAAGGAAGGAAGGAAGCAAGAAAAGAAATAAGGAAGCAAGGAAGGAAAAAAGGAATCAAGGAAGGAATGAAGGAAACAAGGAGGGAAGGAAGGAAGGAAGGAATGAAAGAAGCGAGGAAAGAATAAAGGAAGCAAGGAATGAAAAAAGGAATCAAGGAAGGAAAAAATGAAACAAGGAGGGAAGGAAGGAAGGAATGAAAGAAGCGAGGAAAGAATAAAGGAAGCAAGGAAAGAAAGAAGAAGGAAAGCAAGAAATGAAAGATGGAAGAAAGGAAGAAAATAAGGAAGCAAAGGAATGAAGGAAGAAAGGGAGGAAGGAAATAAGGAAGCAAGGAAAAAATAAAAGAAGTAAGAAAGGAAGCAAGAAAGGAAAGAAGGAAGCAAGGAAAGATTTAAACAAGAAAAGAAGGAAGGAAGCAAGGAATGAAGGAAGGGAGGGAGGAAGTAAAGAAGGAAGGAAGGAAGGAAGAAGAAAGCAAGGAAGGAATGAAGCAAGGAAAGAAGGAAAGAAGTAAAAAAGGAAGCAAGGAAGCAAGGGAGGAAGGAGGGAAGGAAGGGGGGAAGTAGAGAAAGAAGCAAGGAAGCAAGAAAGGAAATGAAAAAAGGAAGGAAGGAAGTAAAGAAGGAAGCAAGGAAGGAAGGAAGGAGAGAAGGAAGGAAGGAAGTAAAAAAGGAAGCAAGGAAGGAAGGAAGGAGAGAAGGAATTAGAGAACAAAGCAAGGTAGGAAGGAAAGAATCAAGGAAGGAAGTAGAGAAGGAAAGGAAGGAAGGAGAGAAGGAAGCATTGAAGGAGAGAGGGAAGGAAGGAAGGGAGGAAAAAAGGAAGCAAGGAGGAAAGGAAGGAAGGAAGGAAGGAAGTAAAGAAGGAAGGAATGAAAGAAGGAAGCAAGAAAGGAACAACTCAAGGAAGGAACGAAGGAAAGGAGAAAGCAATGAAGGATGGAATGAAGGAAGAAAGGAATCAAGCAAGGAAGGAAAGGAGAAATGAAGCAAACAAGCAAGGAAGGAAGCAAGCAAGGAATGAAGTAAGAAAAGAAGCAGGGAAGAAAGCAAGGGAGGAAGCAAGGAAGGACTAAAGAAAAAAGGAAGTAAGGAATGAAGAAAGGAAGGTAGAAAGGAAGGAAAGAAGAAAATAAGCAAGCAAGGGAGGAATGAAGAAGTAAGGAAGGACGGAAAGAAACAATGAAACAAGGTATGAAGGAAAAAAGGTAGCACAGAAAAAAGCAAAGGAGGAAGGAAGCAATGAAGGAAGGAAGAAAGGAAGGTAAGAAGAAAATAGGGAAGCAAGGGAGGAATGAAGGAAACAAAAAAAAAAGGATAGAAGAAAGGAAGGAAGGAAGTACTGGGAAATATTTGATTTCAGATAACAAAAATGTTTTTTTTTGACCAACAGTTTTAATAATAATAATAATAATAATAATAATAATAATAATAATAATAATAATAATAATAATCATAATAATAATCATAATAATAATATTAATAATTCTAATAATAATAATAATAATAATAATAATAATAATAATATTAATATTAATAATGATAATAATAATAATAATATTGTTATTAATAATAATAAAATAAATAAATAAATAATAATAATAATAATAATAATAATAATATTAATATTAATAATGATAATAATAATAATAATAATATTATTATTAATAATAAAATAAATATTATTAATAATAAAATAAATAATAAAATAAATAATAATAATAATAATAATAATAATAATATTTTGTGTTTGTAGAGCACCTTTAAAACTTAATTCTCAAAGCGTTTCACACAAGAAAGGTACAGATATAAAGATAGTTTTGAGTAACAATAGAAAATCAAACTTTCAAAATAGATAAAACATTTAAAAACATTTCCAAACATTTAATAGATGAAACATTTTAGTCTTAGTCTCTCTAGTCTTCACTGACTAAAATAACCTTGGTAATTTCTCATTCAGTTTCAGGGATTTTGTCCCGTTATGAAGCACAGTCAGCTTCTGCAATGATCTGCTGTTCTGCTCTCGTTGACCCGCTGCCTCGGTCAGTGTTCTGACATTCAACACACACTTCATTAACATGCGATTAGAGTATTGTAATGAGCGAGTAGTAAACACAAGCCCATGCTGTCAGGAAGGCAGGTGAGCTGAACATGAGCGTGACACACCTCATTAAACACTTTGAAAACCTGCACAGCGTTCGCAGGCCTTTGAACACAGCAGGGCTCCAGGGTTCGCTCCTGGGACCCTTGTCATTACGCTATTTCCAATTACAGCACCACCACACCAAAATGCACGAAACACAAATATGATCAGTAATTGGAAATGGAAAAGTGCGCCTCAGAATAGCGAGTGTGTGTGTCCTGATAATGAACGCTAACGTTTGTAATTTTGTTTTGCCGTCTATTCTCTAACCCACTGATTAATTGTTGGGAATCAATGCAAGCGGACCCCGACCGAGCTGCGCGTTCTGGATGATTATCAGATATTCAGCAGCTGCCCAATTAACAGAGGAGGCAATCATTTCCCATCAGAAGAGCGTCTCTGCATGGTTCCTCACCTTGAGAAGGTGTTGTAAACTCCGCAGGACATTTCTCTATAATCCCAACTTTGACAAAGAGCTGCGGCACGCAGGACGCATACAAAGAGCTGCTCAAAATACTTAACATCCAATGCATTTGGTTTTATATAATATTTAAGTCACACTTCATTTTAATGTACAATGCATGCTATTAACAATCCATTAGCTATTAATTTTGCATTATTAAACAAAAAAATTTCTGTTTATTAATAGTTAGTAAGCTTATAGTTGGGTCTTGGTATTGGTACAATTAGGGATATTTAATAAGATCATGCATAATACAATAACTTATATAATATAAATAATAACTGTTAAAAGCTATTAGTTACTAGTTAATTAGTTAAAGTTATTAGTTACTATTAAAGTTATGGTAACTAATAACATTAACTTTGCTGATTTTGATTTTAATGACAGACACTAAAACAGCAGATGGAGTATACACTAGCCTGTGCATTATTCAGACACTAGATGGAGACACACAGTCAAAAACACAAAGCTGACAGAGACTAAAACAGCTGATGGAGTATACACTAACCTGTGCATTATTCAGACACTAGATGGAGACAAACAGTCAAAAACACAAAGCTGACAGACACTAAAACAGCTGATGGAGTATACACTAACCTGCGCATTATTCAGACACTAGATGGAGACAAACAGTCAAAAACACAAAGCTGACAGACACTAAAACAGCTGATGGAGTATACACTAACCTGTGCATTATTCAGACACTAGATGGAGACAAACAGTCAAAAACACAAAGCTGACAGACACTAAAACAGCTGATGGAGTATACACTAACCTGCGCATTATTCAGACACTAGATGGAGACAAACAGTCAAAAACACAAAGCTGACAGACACTAAAACAGCTGATGGAGTATACACTAACCTGTGCATTATTCAGACACTAGATGGAGACAAACAGTCAAAAACACAAAGCTGACAGAAACTAAAACAGCTGATGGAGTATACACTAACCTGCGCATTATTCAGACACTAGATGGAGACAAACAGACAAAAACACAAAGCTGACAGAGACTAAAACAGCTGATGGAGTATACACTAGCCTGTGCATTATTCAGACACTAGATGGAGACACACAGTCAAAAACACAAAGCTGACAGACACTAAAACAGCTGATGGAGTATACACTAACCTGTGCATTATTCAGACACTAGATGGAGACAAACAGTCAAAAACACAAAGCTGACAGAGACTAAAACAGCTGATGGAGTATACACTAACCTGTGCATTATTCAGACACTAGATGGAGACAAACAGTCAAAAACACAAAGCTGACAGAGACTAAAACAGCTGATGGAGTATACACTAACCTGTGCATTATTCAGACACTAGATGGAGACAAACAGTCAAAAACACAAAGCTGACAGACACTAAAACAGCTGATGGAGTATACACTAACCTGCGCATTATTCAGACACTAGATGGAGACACACAGTCAAAAACACAAAGCTGACAGACACTAAAACAGCTGATGGAGTATACACTAGCCTGTGCATTATTCAGACACTAGATGGAGACACACAGTCAAAAACACAAAGCTGACAGACACTAAAACAGCTGATGGAGTATACACTAGCCTGTGCATTATTCAGACACTAGATGGAGACACACAGTCAAAAACACAAAGCTGACAGACACTAAAACAGCTGATGGAGTATACACTAACCTGTGCATTATTCAGACACTAGATGGAGACAAACAGTCAAAAACACAAAGCTGACAGACACTGAAACAGCTGATGGAGTATACACTAACCTGTGCATTATTCAGACACTAGATGGAGACAAACAGTCAAAAAACACAAAGCTGACAGAAACTAAAACAGCTGATGGAGTATACACTAACCTGCTCATTATTCAGACACTAGATGGAGACAAACAGTCAAAAACACAAAGCTGACAGACACTAAAACAGCTGATGGAGTATACACTAACCTGCAAATTATTCAGACACTAGATGGAGACAAACAGTCAAAAACACAAAGCTGACAGACACTAAAACAGCTGATGGAGTATACACTAACCTGTGCATTATTCAGACACTAGATGGAGACAAACAGTCAAAAACACAAAGCTGACAGACACTAAAACAGCTGATGGAGTATACACTAACCTGTGCATTATTCAGACACTAGATGGAGACAAACAGTCAAAAACACAAAGCTGACAGACACTAAAACAGCTGATGGAGTATACACTAACCTGCTCATTATTCAGACACTAGATGGAGACAAACAGTCAAAAACACAAAGCTGACAGACACTAAAACAGCTGATGGAGTATACACTAACCTGCTCATTATTCAGACACTAGATGGAGACACACAGTCAAAAACACAAAGCTGACAGACACTAAAACAGCTGATGGAGTATACACTAACCTGCTCATTATTCAGACACTAGATGGAGACAAACAGTCAAAAACACAAAGCTGACAGACACTAAAACAGCTGATGGAGTATACACTAACCTGTGCATTATTCAGACACTAGATGGAGACAAACAGTCAAAAACACAAAGCTGACAGACACTAAAACAGCTGATGGAGTATACACTAACCTGTGCATTATTCAGACACTAGATGGAGACAAACAGTCAAAAACACAAAGCTGACAGAGACTAAAACAGCTGATGGAGTATACACTAACCTGTGCATTATTCAGACACTAGATGGAGACAAACAGTCAAAAACACAAAGCTGACAGAGACTAAAACAGCTGATGGAGTATACACTAACCTGTGCATTATTCAGACACTAGATGGAGACAAACAGTCAAAAACACAAAGCTGACAGACACTAAAACAGCTGATGGAGTATACACTAGCCTGTGCATTATTCAGACACTAGATGGAGACACACAGTCAAAAACACAAAGCTGACAGACACTAAAACAGCTGATGGAGTATACACTAGCCTGTGCATTATTCAGACACTAGATGGAGACACACAGTCAAAAACACAAAGCTGACAGACACTAAAACAGCTGATGGAGTATACACTAACCTGTGCATTATTCAGACACTAGATGGAGACAAACAGTCAAAAACACAAAGCTGACAGACACTGAAACAGCTGATGGAGTATACACTAACCTGTGCATTATTCAGACACTAGATGGAGACAAACAGTCAAAAAACACAAAGCTGACAGAAACTAAAACAGCTGATGGAGTATACACTAACCTGCGCATTATTCAGACACTAGATGGAGACAAACAGTCAAAAACACAAAGCTGACAGACACTAAAACAGCTGATGGAGTATACACTAACCTGCAAATTATTCAGACACTAGATGGAGACAAACAGTCAAAAACACAAAGCTGACAGACACTAAAACAGCTGATGGAGTATACACTAACCTGTGCATTATTCAGACACTAGATGGAGACAAACAGTCAAAAACACAAAGCTGACAGACACTAAAACAGCTGATGGAGTATACACTAACCTGTGCATTATTCAGACACTAGATGGAGACAAACAGTCAAAAACACAAAGCTGACAGACACTAAAACAGCTGATGGAGTATACACTAACCTGCTCATTATTCAGACACTAGATGGAGACAAACAGTCAAAAACACAAAGCTGACAGACACTAAAACAGCTGATGGAGTATACACTAACCTGCTCATTATTCAGACACTAGATGGAGACACACAGTCAAAAACACAAAGCTGACAGACACTAAAACAGCTGATGGAGTATACACTAACCTGCTCATTATTCAGACACTAGATGGAGACAAACAGTCAAAAACACAAAGCTGACAGACACTAAAACAGCTGATGGAGTATACACTAACCTGTGCATTATTCAGACACTAGATGGAGACAAACAGTCAAAAACACAAAGCTGACAGACACTAAAACAGCTGATGGAGTATACACTAACCTGTGCATTATTCAGACACTAGATGGAGACAAACAGTCAAAAACACAAAGCTGACAGACACTAAAACAGCTGATGGAGTATACACTAACCTGTGCATTATTCAGACACTAGATGGAGACAAACAGTCAAAAACACAAAGCTGACAGACACTAAAACAGCTGATGGAGTATACACTAACCTGCGCATTATTCAGACACTAGATGGAGACAAACAGTCAAAAACACAAAGCTGACAGACACTAAAACAGCTGATGGAGTATACACTAACCTGCGCATTATTCAGACACTAGATGGAGACAAACAGTCAAAAACACAAAGCTGACAGACACTAAAACAGCTGATGGAGTATACACTAACCTGTGCATTATTCAGACACTAGATGGAGACAAACAGTCAAAAACACAAAGCTGACAGACACTAAAACAGCTGATGGAGTATACACTAACCTGCGCATTATTCAGACACTAGATGGAGACAAACAGTCAAAAACACAAAGCTGACAGACACTAAAACAGCTGATGGAGTATACACTAACCTGCGCATTATTCAGACACTAGATGGAGACAAACAGTCAAAAACACAAAGCTGACAGACTCTAAAACAGCTGATGGAGTATACACTAACCTGCGGATTATTCAGACACTAGATGGAGACAAACAGTCAAAAACACAAAGCTGACAGAAACTAAAACAGCTGATGGAGTATACACTAACCTGCGCATTATTCAGACACTAGATGGAGACAAACAGTCAAAAACACAAAGCTGACAGACACTAAAACAGCTGATGGAGTATACACTAACCTGTGCATTATTCAGACACTAGATGGAGACACAGTCAAAAACACAAAGCTGACAGAAACTAAAACAGCTGATGGAGTATACACTAACCTGCGCATTATTCAGACACTAGATGGAGACAAACAGTCAAAAACACAAAGCTGACAGAAACTAAAACAGCTGATGGAGTATACACTAACCTGCGCATTATTCAGACACTAGATGGAGACAAACAGTCAAAAACACAAAGCTGACAGACTCTAAAACAGCTGATGGAGTATACACTAACCTGCGCATTATTCAGACAGTAGATGGAGACAAACAGTCAAAAACACAAAGCTGACAGACACTAAAACAGCTGATGGAGTATACACTAACCTGCGCATTATTCAGACACTAGATGGAGACAAACAGTCAAAAACACTAAGCTGACAGACACTAAAACAGCTGATGGAGTATACACTAACCTGTGCATTATTCAGACACTAGATGGAGACAAACAGTCAAAAACACAAAGCTGACAGACACTAAAACAGCTGATGGAGTATACACTAACCTGTGCATTATTCAGACACTAGATGGAGACAAACAGTCAAAAACACAAAGCTGACAGACACTAAAACAGCTGATGGAGTATACACTAACCTGAGCATTATTCAGACACTAGATGGAGACAAACAGTCAAAAACACAAAGCTGACAGACACTAAAACAGCTGATGGAGTATACACTAACCTGCAAATTATTCAGACACTAGATGGAGACAAACAGTCAAAAACACAAAGCTGACAGACACTAAAACAGCTGATGGAGTATACACTAACCTGTGCATTATTCAGACACTAGATGGAGACAAACAGTCAAAAACACAAAGCTGACAGACACTAAAACAGCTGATGGAGTATACACTAACCTGCTCATTATTCAGACACTAGATGGAGACAAACAGTCAAAAACACAAAGCTGACAGACACTAAAACAGCTGATGGAGTATACACTAACCTGCTCATTATTCAGACACTAGATGGAGACACACAGTCAAAAACACAAAGCTGACAGACACTAAAACAGCTGATGGAGTATACACTAACCTGCTCATTATTCAGACACTAGATGGAGACAAACAGTCAAAAACACAAAGCTGACAGACACTAAAACAGCTGATGGAGTATACACTAACCTGCAAATTATTCAGACACTAGATGGAGACAAACAGTCAAAAACACAAAGCTGACAGACACTAAAACAGCTGATGGAGTATACACTAACCTGCGCATTATTCAGACACTAGATGGAGACAAACAGTCAAAAACACAAAGCTGACAGACACTAAAACAGCTGATGGAGTATACACTAACCTGTGCATTATTCAGACACTAGATGGAGACAAACAGTCAAAAACACAAAGCTGACAGACACTAAAACAGCTGATGGAGTATACACTAACCTGCGCATTATTCAGACACTAGATGGAGACAAACAGTCAAAAACACAAAGCTGACAGACACTAAAACAGCTGATGGAGTATACACTAACCTGTGCATTATTCAGACACTAGATGGAGACAAACAGTCAAAAACACAAAGCTGACAGACACTAAAACAGCTGATGGAGTATACACTAACCTGCGCATTATTCAGACACTAGATGGAGACAAACAGTCAAAAACACAAAGCTGACAGACTCTAAAACAGCTGATGGAGTATACACTAACCTGCGGATTATTCAGACACTAGATGGAGACAAACAGTCAAAAACACAAAGCTGACAGAAACTAAAACAGCTGATGGAGTATACACTAACCTGCGCATTATTCAGACACTAGATGGAGACAAACAGTCAAAAACACAAAGCTGACAGACACTAAAACAGCTGATGGAGTATACACTAACCTGTGCATTATTCAGACACTAGATGGAGACACAGTCAAAAACACAAAGCTGACAGAAACTAAAACAGCTGATGGAGTATACACTAACCTGCGCATTATTCAGACACTAGATGGAGACAAACAGTCAAAAACACAAAGCTGACAGAAACTAAAACAGCTGATGGAGTATACACTAACCTGTGCATTATTCAGACACTAGATGGAGACAAACAGTCAAAAACACAAAGCTGACAGACACTAAAACAGCTGATGGAGTATACACTAACCTGCGCATTATTCAGACACTAGATGGAGACAAACAGTCAAAAACACAAAGCTGACAGACTCTAAAACAGCTGATGGAGTATACACTAACCTGTGCATTATTCAGACACTAGATGGAGACAAACAGTCAAAAACACAAAGCTGACAGACTCTAAAACAGCTGATGGAGTATACACTAACCTGCGCATTATTCAGACACTAGATGGAGACAAACAGTCAAAAACACAAAGCTGACAGACACTAAAACAGCTGATGGAGTATACACTAACCTGCGCATTATTCAGACACTAGATGGAGACAAACAGTCAAAAACACAAAGCTGACAGACTCTAAAACAGCTGATGGAGTATACACTAACCTGCGCATTATTCAGACAGTAGATGGAGACAAACAGTCAAAAACACAAAGCTGACAGACACTAAAACAGCTGATGGAGTATACACTAACCAGCGCATTATTCAGACACTAGATGGAGACAAACAGTCAAAAACACTAAGCTGACAGACACTAAAACAGCTGATGGAGTATACACTAACCTGTGCATTATTCAGACACTAGATGGAGACAAACAGTCAAAAACACAAAGCTGACAGACACTAAAACAGCTGATGGAGTATACACTAACCTGTGCATTATTCAGACACTAGATGGAGACAAACAGTCAAAAACACAAAGCTGACAGACACTAAAACAGCTGATGGAGTATACACTAACCTGTGCATTATTCAGACACTAGATGGAGACAAACAGTCAAAAACACTAAGCTGACAGACACTAAAACAGCTGATGGAGTATACACTAACCTGTGCATTATTCAGACACTAGATGGAGACAAACAGTCAAAAACACAAAGCTGACAGACACTAAAACAGCTGATGGAGTATACACTAACCTGAGCATTATTCAGACACTAGATGGAGACAAACAGTCAAAAACACAAAGCTGACAGACACTAAAACAGCTGATGGAGTATACACTAACCTGAGCATTATTCAGACACTAGATGGAGACAAACAGTCAAAAACACAAAGCTGACAGACACTAAAACAGCTGATGGAGTATACACTAACCTGTGCATTATTCAGACACTAGATGGAGACAAACAGTCAAAAACACAAAGCTGACAGACACTAAAACAGCTGATGGAGTATACACTAACCTGCACATTATTCAGACACTAGATGGAGACAAACAGACAAAAACACAAAGCTGACATGAACTAAATCAACTAATGTGTGTGTTGTGTGTTCACTCACGTTGATGTCCTCCAGGTCCAGAAAGTTAAGGATGATGCCGTTTCTCTTCCAGATAATAGGAGGTCTCAGACTGCCCTGTACAGCGCAGGACAGGACGACGCTCAGGCCCACGGTCACAGTAGAGACACTCAGACGTTTGTCCTCGGCTAGACTGAGCTCTATCACTTCTGAAAGACAAAAAAAACACATCACATTAGTCTATACTGTACACCAACAACACACAAATACTGCAGTGCTATGTGGGACTGAACCAAAATCCTGAAGATGCATTTACAGAGCATCTAATCTCGCTATTAAAGGAGACCTAAACAGATTTTATAAGGGGTTTAAACCAAGTTGTGTGTGTGTCAGCAGTGTGTGAATATCTCCAGCAGCCTCTAATGGTCAACATGAATTAATTCTAATGTTTATAATCAGACTTGATCAAATCTGCAGAAACACTTTGATTGACATTCTCCCTTTGTACGTGTAATCAAAGGGGGAAAGCCCCGCCCACTAGTGCCCGTCTCTCCATCTCATTAGCATAAACAGCAGCCCTGAGTGAGAAGCAGCCGTCTGTCCATTAGCCATTAGAGTGTTTGAGCTGCTGAAGATAATGTCAGCATAGACTAAGAGGATTATAGATGTCATCAATTCCCCTATAGCGCATGTGTTTGGACTGTGGGGGAAACCGGAGCACCCGGAGGAAACCCACACCAACACGGGGAGAACATGCACACTCTACACTGAAACGCCAGCTGACCCAGCTGGGACTCGAACTAGCAACCTTCTTGCTGTGAGGCCACAGCCCTACCCACCATGCCGCCCCTGCCGTTTATTGTTCCTGGTCATTTCTCCCATGTCTGAATCAGAAGTGCTAAAACAAGCCCAAACGTGAGCTTTTACTGGCGCAGTGCAGAATGAGGTCAGTAGTGTGTGAGTGATGATAAAGTCTCGGTCCTCCTTCAGGTCAGCTCATCACAGCTGCAGTCTGAATGATGCTGTGAGCTGCGCTGGACTCTGCTTCAGGCCCGTTACACACTGTTTGTGTGATTTTCTGACAGCTGCAGGTGTGTTTAATTCTGTCAGACTGAGAGGTGGTCATTTGGGTGAAGCTGAGAGAGTTCAGTGCAGATCCACACACTGATTTACTCTGTTTAGAGCTCCTGCACCTGCCTGACACACTGCAGCAGCTGGAGGCGAGAGGAACACACATGCACATACATGCACACACACACACACACACTCCCACATGTTTGTTTTTGTGAAAAGTGGGTAAATTACATAGGCTTTCGTTCATTTTATACTGTTCAAATTGTATATTGTATTGCCTAACACAGGCTCATTCTGAAAACGTAGTCATGTGGGTGTTTCTGGAGGTACGTATGGCTACGTTTCATTTTTTAAGCGAACGCTACGGGGCGGTATGACGCCATTCCTTTTGGCGCTTACCGGCTGACCGCTTACCTCCATGTGGAGGGCTTTCCCGCTAGAACCAGATTGTCCCGTTTGCTCGTCGTGTATGTCGGCGGACTTGAGACGCAGAGAGGAGTTGACCACGACGACCGGGTTCGAGTCCGGGGAAGAGCGGTTCCAGAAATCAGGTAAGACAAAAACAGAATTAAAAAAAATAAAATGAACGAGTGAACAACAGGGTGAGAACGTGGTAAAATCCGAAAACGTGGTAAAAATCAGACGAGGGCTTTTCTTTTTCTGGACGGCTTTCGTAAACCGTTGGTTGGGTTTAGGGAAGTATGTGGGTGGGCGGGTCAATCGGTAAAATTGGTTGGGTTTAGGGAAGGAGGAGGGTGGGTCAGTCGATTGGCCGGTCGCCCAGTCAATCATTCAGTCAGACAGACAGACAGACAGACAGACAGACGGTCGGTCGACAGCGGCCTCTGGTGGGTTTTACGCGGGAACAGCGCATCGCGAACAGCACTCGCGAGAGACATTTGAGATACAAAAAATACACACAGCGGCCTCTTGCGGATTCGGGGAAACAAAAACGGCAAAAATACGTACCTGGCGGGACCAAGCGTGCCACAAGTCTGCTTTTGAGTGAAGGTCTCGGCCGTTAGATCGCCCCCTGGGGGCTGGCTGCAGTACAAGTCATAAAGCCCGCCTCCTCCGTGTTAATGAAGGAGACATGAGACTAAATAAAAAAAATAATTACACTTGCAATAAAATGTTCTGAAAGATGGTTCTGGTCAGTTAAGGCTCTGGTTATCAGCTGATATAGGTGCAGATCTTCATTTCTGTATGTTTTGAGCAGTAATTTAATGCTGGGCGTGTCATTGTGATTGACAGCTGTGATTGACAGTTTCTCAAAGCAGATGTCGGAGCTTCAGCAGGAGACTGAAGTGTTATTATTCCATTTCTGTGTTATTTCACCATGATAAAATGAGTTGCTCAGCAGTAAACTAGAGTTTCTGACATACAGGATCTGGTGGAACTCTCAGTAAGGTCAAGGCTTTATAAGTTTGCTGTTACACTCCTAACCATGCAGATAGCAAAATACACTCGGGCCAGTTCCGGCTAGACTCTCGCCTGCCGGAGACTTACCCCTCGGCTTGACTCCGTCTGCTGTACCTACTCGCGGGCCGATCCGGCTTGGATGCGGCAGCGTCGGCTCGCTAACGGCCGCCGCATCTGGCCCGATTGACTCGGGCAGTGAGTCCATAGGCATCCGGCCCGAGTTAGAGAGCCGACGCTGCCGCATCCAAACCGGATCGGCCAGCGAGTAATGTGCGCTGCGGCCCGGAGCTGCCGCGATTAAATCTTCATTATATAAAACCTCACCTTCGTTAACGTTATTACAACCATTTGTGTTGATAAAACAGCAAACGCAGGCTTCTATGTAAACGCAAAGTGAACATTAGCGAGCCTTTGTTATAGTGCAGACACCGGCGGTCAAGTGAGCAGTTCGGGGGGCGTGGCTGATTTGATGTACAAGCCTTTGGTTGGAAGTTGGATTCCGCAGCTCCTCCTCTGGCTCCATCAGGCAGTTCTGCGCATGCCCAGGCTCCAATTTCAGCAGTCTTTTGCGACAGTTTGTGCCCGTCACGAGGCGTTTTTTCCTTCACAGCGTTTAATGGAAAATGGCGCTGTCGCGTCGTCCATATTTTATACAGTCATTGCCTGGGACGTATTTCACGGTCTCCAGAAACGTCCACAGGACTAAGTTTTCAGAATGAGCCTGGGTTGGTATTGCCCTCACCCCACCCTACCCCTAAACCCAACCATCACAGGAGACAGTGTACAGCTTTACTCCCTGAATAAACTCATCCTGTGTGGTTTAGAAGCTTTTTGAAAAATGGGGACGTCAACAATGTCCTCGTATTTCACCTCCTTATTGTAATACCTGTGTCATACCCATGTCATTATACAGATTTGTGTCCTGATATGTCACAAAAACACGTACACTCTCACACACACACTGACAGACACACACATGCGTACTTAAACACACACATGAGAACTCACACACATGTGCATACAACCGCTCACTCTCACTCACACCCAAACACACAGACGGACACAGAAGCATGAACACTCTCATGTGTACATACACACACACACACACACACACACACACACACACACACACACACACACACACACACACACATGCACACAAAGCCAGGTTATGGTATATTTGTTAATGTCAAGTTGGCAATCTCAAACCATGTCATCTTTGCATTTAAAATACTTACACTTAACATAAGCAGACATTAAATCTCCTCCTTCATGTAATCATCATGTGTCATGTCATGCTTATAAAGGTGTCACGACAGTCTTATGAACACCTCCTGAAGTAAAGAGTTAGTGAACATATGAGAAACAGCAGCATATTGAACATGAACTAAACGCAGCTCCTCATTATCTCCTGTTGTCAAATATAACTTACAAAAGCATGTCAGAGGAGGTTTAACAAAAGCAAAGATGAGCCATTTCTTCAGGCAGCAGTCTAAAAGCAGACCCCGTCCTGCCTAAACCCCTAAACAGCCTCATGTTTCACAGCACATATAAAAGCAGCGTCTCCCTTTCAGGATCCAGAGTCCCTTTACTTCTCACTCTCAGCCTGCAGCAAGGAAAACACTCTCCTCTATGCTGGAATCATGTGGAGCTTCACCCAGCAGAAGAGGACACACACACACACACACACACACACACACACACACACACACACACACACACACACAGACACACACTTTTTCATCACACATATTTTTTTCAGCATAATGACAGATTTGTATTTTTGCAAACACAATATTTTCTGAATGCTCATATTTTTGCTTATTTCCCATTAATTTCCTAACTATTATTGCTACTATTATTATTCACCCCATGAATATTTTTCCCCCAATTTCTGTTTAACAGAGAGATTCCTTCAGCACATTTCTGCACAACAAAACTCCCTGAGTAACGTATTTCAGATTCACAATAATGTCGACAGCGCCCTCTAGTGGATTTTACATCTAAAACGTACAACCAAACACACCCTAAGTAACGTATTTCAGATTCGCTATAATCTAGACAGCGCCCTCTAGTGGACTTCACATCTGAAACGTACATCAAAACACACTCTAAGTAACGTATTTCAGATTTGCTATAATGTAGAGAGCGCCCTCTAGTGGATTTCACATCTGAAACGTACAACAAAACACACCCTAAGTAACGTATTTCAGATTCGCTATAATGTAGACAGCGCCCTCTAGTGGACTTCACATCTGAAACGTACATCAAAACACACTCTAAGTAACGTATTTCAGATTTGCTATAATGTAGAGAGCGCCCTCTAGTGGATTTCACATCTGAAACGTACAACAAAACACACCCTAAGTAACGTATTTCAGATTCGCTATAATGTAGACAGCGCCCTCTAGTGGACTTCACATCTGAAACGTACATCAAAACACACTCTAAGTAACGTATTTCAGATTTGCTATAATGTAGAGAGCGCCCTCTAGTGGATTTCACATCTGAAACGTACAACAAAACACACCCTAAGTAACTTATTTCAGATTTCCTATAATGTAGACAGCGCCCTCTAGTGGATTTCACATCTGAAACGTACAACAAAACACACCCTAAGTAACGTATTTCAGATTCGCTATAATCTAGACAGCGCCCTCTAGTGGACTTCACATCTGAAACGTACATCAAAACACACTCTAAGTAACGTATTTCAGATTTGCTATAATGTAGAGAGCGCCCTCTAGTGGATTTCACATCTGAAACGTACAACAAAACACACCCTAAGTAACGTATTTCAGATTCGCTATAATGTAGACAGCGCCCTCTAGTGGACTTCACATCTGAAACGTACATCAAAACACACTCTAAGTAACGTATTTCAGATTTGCTATAATGTAGACAGCGCCCTCTAGTGGATTTCACATCTGAAACGTACAACAAAACACACCCTAAGTAACTTATTTCAGATTTCCTATAATGTAGACAGCGCCCTCTAGTGGATTTCACATCTGAAACGTACAACAAAACACACCCTAAGTAACGTATTTCAGATTCGCTATAATCTAGACAGCGCCCTCTAGTGGACTTCACATCTGAAACGTACATCAAAACACACTCTAAGTAACGTATTTCAGATTTGCTATAATGTAGAGAGCGCCCTCTAGTGGATTTCACATCTGAAACGTACAACAAAACACACCCTAAGTAACGTATTTCAGATTCGCTATAATGTAGACAGCGCCCTCTAGTGGATTTGTCATCTGAAACGTTCAACAAAACACACCCTAAGTAACGTATTTCAGATTCGCTATAATCTAGACAGCGCCCTCTAGTGGATTTCACATCTGAAACGTACATCAAAACACACTCTAAGTAACGTATTTCAGATTTGCTATAATGTAGACAGCGCCCTCTAGTGGATTTCACATCTGAAACGTACAACAAAACACACTCTAAGTAACGTATTTCAGATTCGCAATAATGTAGACAGCGCCCTCTAGTGGATTTCACATCTGAAATGTACAACAAAACACACTCTAAGTAACGTATTTCAGATTCGCTATAATGTAGACAGCGCCCTCTAGTGGACTTCACATCTGAAACGTACAACAAAACACACCCTAAGTAACGTATTTCAGATTCGCTATAATGTAGACAGCGCCCTCTAGTGGATTTCAAATCTGAAACGTACAACCAAACACACTCTAAGTAACGTATTTCAGATTCGCAATAATGTAGACAGCGCCCTCTAGTGGATTTCACATCTGAAATGTACAACAAAACACACTCTAAGTAACGTATTTCAGATTCGCTATAATGTAGACAGCGCCATCTAGTGGATTTCACATCTGAAACGTACAACAAAACACACCCTAAGTAACGTATTTCAGATTTGCTATAATGTAGACAGCGCCCTCTAGTGGACTTCACATCTAAAACGTACAACAAAACACACCCTAAGTTACGTATTTCAGATTCGCAATAATGTAGACAGCGCCCTCTAGTGGATTTGTCATCTGAAATGTGCAACTAAACAAAATGTAGGCTGAGGCAGTTATTGTGTGTTGTACATTTCGTCTTTCAAAATGTTCTTGTTGTGAACGAGCCTTAAGATTAGAGTTTTTCCCTCTTTTGACTCTCAAGTCAAAGTGTTACCATTGTGTTGAAGGTAGAGTTCACAGTTCACTGTTGTGTGTTAAGTTATTATCAGTCTGCACGTTTATAGCAGGTTTCTCACGAGACACAAAAGCTGTCAGATCTCTGGTGCTCGAGTGCCGTGTGGATTTATTAAAGGCAATTCAGGGCGTCTATAATAAGATTAAAAATATAACATCAACACCCACATGCAGCGCAACACCTGCCGCCTGCAAACACACTTAAGAGCACAAACAGCATTACTGCAGGGCTGCTAACACACACACACACACACACACACACACACAAACACACACACATTCAACTGCTCAGATGTATTTATTTAGAAACTTAATTGAGTTCATATGTTCATAACCGGCAAACACACACAAACACAGAAAAGTTATCAGAAAAACATATTTAGCAGACGCTTCTTAAGATAAGGTCTGGAGAAACTCTACCACTCCACAAGGTGCATGAAAACCCATACACACTCATTCTCACACACACACACACACACTCATACACTACGACCAATTTAGTTCCTCAATTCCCCTGTAGCGCATGTGTTTGGACTGTGGGGGAAACCGGAGCACCCGGAGGAAACCCACACCAACACGGGGAGAACATGCAAACTCCACACAGAAACACCAACTGGTCCAGCCAGGACCCAAACCAGCGACCTACTTGCTGTGAGGCCACAGTGCTAACCTCTGAGCCACCGTACCGCCCAGAAAAACATGTTTTGTTAACTTATTTTAAGGTAAGGTCTGAAGCAACTCCACCATCCCATGAGGTGCATAGAAACAAAATGAGCAATACTCATTAATACGTATCATTAAATGTATTTCTTTTATCACAAGCAGTGCTGGAATCCTCCTTTTTTATTAAATTTTTTTTTTTTTTTACAAACAATGCTATTTCAGTCATGAATAAGTAAAAGTAATTGTAAAATGTATATCATATTTTTGAGATGCTGTATTTAAAGGCATTATATAAAATATATCATCAACACACCCAGAGGAAACGCACACCAACATGCAACATGCAAACTCCAAACAGAAACGCCAACTGACCAAGGGTGCACCTCGTAATTAGTATTACTGGATCTTAGTGCTGCATTTGACACCATTGACCATAATATCCTCATAAATTGCTTAAATTCTACAGATGTCCAGGGACAGGCCCTACAATGGTACAAAGTCATAACTAACTGACCGTTACCAGTTTGTGAATATTAATGGACAGCATTTCTGTGTATTGTTTGCATTCATTTAGTAATTCATTTATTCAAACAAGTTTAAAATGTCACCTTCACAGCAAAATTACTAAAAAAAAATAGGCAGTAAACACTTGTGTAATATGTTATACATCTCTATATTCTCTGATTCTGTTCTGTTCATCTGATGTGGTTATTCATTGTTTTTATATTCATTTGGTTAGTTCTTGCGGTGATGGTTTGCAGTCTCTATTTTCTTCAACCCAAGCTCATTATGGATTACCTACCCCTATATACATTTCTGGAGAGCGCCAAATACGACCCAGGAGCTACATTTTTTTTTTGCAGTTTTTGTTTTCGCAAATCCACCAGAGGGCGCTGTGTACGCTTTTTCAGATCTCAAATTTCTCTCAAGAGTGCCATTCATGCCTGCTGTTCTCACATAAATCCACCAGAGGCCGCTGTCGACTGACTGACTGACTGACTGACTGACTGACTGACTGACTGACTGACTGATCGATTGACCCACCCACCCCCTTCCCTAAACCCACCCAACAGTGTTTTCAAAAGCAATCCAGAAAAAGAAAAGCCCTCACCTGATTTTTACCACGTTTTCAGATCTTACCCCGTTTTCACCCAGTTATTTACTTGTATATTATATATTTTTTGCCTTTTGTTTTTGTTTTACCTGCTTTCTAAAACTGTACTTCACTAGACTCGAACCCTGTCGTTGCAGTCAACTCCTCTCTGCGTCGCAAGTTCGTCGACGTATGCAGAGAGGCACTGGGCAAACTAGTAACAGATACGGAGGTAAGCATTCAGCTGGTAGCACAAAAAGAAACAGACGCCGTCGGCAGCGTCATACCATCCTGTAGCGTTCATCTTAAAGAAGAAATGCCAACATAGGCTCATTCTGAAAACGTAGCCCTATATACATTTCTGGAGATCACAAATTATGTAGCCAGAAGTACGTATGGCTGCAATTCATCTTTAAACGAACACTATGGGGCCCTATGACGGGGGTTTCTTTTCACACTTACCAGCTGACCGCTTACCTCCATATGGGCGGCTTTCCGGATGTTACGAGCTTGTCCAGTAGCTCACCATGTACGTTGGCCGACTTGAGCCGCAGAGAAGAGTTAACCACGACAACAGGGTTTGAGTCCGGGTTTGAAAACGTGGTAAAAATCAGGTGAGGGCTTTTCTTTTTCTGGATTGCTTTTGAAAACTGTAGGTTGGGTTTAGGGAAGGGGTGATCGGGTCAATCAGTGCTTTTGAAAACACTATTGGTTGGGTTTAGGTAAGGAGTGTGGGTCAGTCGATCAGTCAGTCAGTCAGTCAGTCAGTCAGTCAGTCAGTCAGTCAGTCAGTCAGTCAGTCAGTCAGTCGACAGCGGCCTCTGGTGGATTTACATGAGAACAGCAGGCGTGAATGGCACTCGTGAGAGAAATTTGAGATCTGAAAAAGCGTACACAGCGCCCTCTGGTGGATTCGCAAAAATAAAAACTACAAAAAAAACAACAACCCAGGGTCATTCTGAAAACGTACCTCTATATACTTTTCTATTTTTCATATTATTTTCAAAAGCAATCCAGAAAAAGAAAAGCCCTCACCTGATTTTTACCACGTTTTCAGATTTTACCACATTCTCACCCTGTTATTTACTTGTTTACTTTATTTTTTGGATTCTGTTTTTGTCTTACCTGCTTTCTGGAACCGTTCTTCACTGGACTCAAACCCAGTTGTCCTCGTCAACTTCTCTCTGCGTCTCAAGTCCGCCGACGTACATGGCGAGCTAACGGGACAAACTGGTTACAGCGGGAAAGCTGTGGCGTTTGTTTCAAAAATGAAATCCAGCCATACATACCTCTGGCTACATAATTTGCGGTCTCCAGAAACGTATATAGGACTACATTTTCAGAATGAACTTGTGTTGAAAAAAAACATAGCTCCTGGGACATATTTGCCGCTCTCCAGAAATGTATACAGGGGTACATTTTCACAATGTAAACTTTTCTTTATGAATACAAAAATGCTGTATTTAGACCCCATTTCACACATATTTTCATCTTATTATAATATTGCACAGCTCTAAATAGACTTGCTCTCTAGTAAAACACTGAGGCATTATTACCACAACAGTTTGACCTTCAGTGAAGCTGAACATGATTGTGAAAAGAGTTATAAAATAAGTTGGTCTGTTACAGTTTCCAACAGCAGCGGGTTTATTAGAGTCTCCATATTCTATTATCTTTTCCAGCAGATGAAAGCAGACGCCCTGCAAATTACCATTGATTATTTTATTGTAAACACTGTTTGTCTGACACTGAGCAGAAATGATGTTTACCGCCACAAAAACCAGCATTGAACCACCATAAACTGATCCTTTCATTTCTTGCTCTAATAAACCGCTCTGTCTGTCATTACCAACAAAAACAAAAACTACAGCCTTCAGTGCTCAAATATAAACAAATCTACAGTGGGTACGGAAAGTACTCAGATGCCCTTAAATTTTTCGCTCTTTCTTTTATTGCAGCCATTTGCTAAAATCATTTAAGTTCATTTTTCCCTCATTAATGTACACACAGCACCCTACATTGACAGAACAACACAGAATCGATGTGATCCAAGACCTGTGAAGAGATAATGCCAACCACAGAGCACTTCTAGAGCAGGTAACATTGTAACCGCGTGTCCTAACAACACGCTACGTGACGAGATTTGCAGTGATGAGCAATTTGGCTGTTTGCACCAGACGAAACACGCCAGAAATGTAAACGCAGCCATTTAGAAGCACAGAATAGTGCACTCACTGCACTCCAACGAAATGGTAAGGCTTATAATCTAATTAATACATATTAAACCTCTTTAACTTAAATGTAGATGCTGAATCACTGATATATGTGTGTGTGTTGGCTTGCACTAGTTAGAAAATGGTTCAAATCAGCCTTTAGGCTCGATAGTCAGGCACACTCACGTCAATCTGGCATCCTGCGCTTGCGTGGACTCATCAGAGGAGGAGCCGAGTGAAAATGTGTTTTGATCCAGGAGTGCAATACCTAATTCAGCCACTGGGTGTCGAACTTACATACTGCACCTTTAATAATGCATTAGTAAATGTTGAAGTACGATTAATAAAGGCTGTACAGGTATAGTTCATTATTAGTTTATGTTAGTAAATACATTAACTAATGAAACCTTATTGTAAAGTGTGACCATTTTATTCTAAAACTGGATTGCATATAGCATTAAAGTTCACTATGCAAGGGTGTTCATTTCAATGTTTAATAACACAGTGATATTAGGATTACTGCTATACTATGGTTTTGAAAATGTAATACTAATTTCATGTTGGTTGTAAGCACACACTGCAAACAAATTTGTCTTGTTTCTATTCCAAATATCTAAAAATTCTTAAATAAGGAAGCATTTTCTAGACAAGCAACAAATATTGTTTTGTTTTCAGAAATAATGAGTCAAAATTATTTTTTTTGCTTTTCCTTAAAAGAAGCACAATAATTGCTGATGTGGAAAGCGGAATTATCTTGTTTTTCTTTTTGACATTAGATTATTTAGCTTGTTTTCCAAAAGCACAATCTCCAGAGTAAAGGTCAGTCTAACCTTGCTGCTGAAGCTTGTGATCAAATATTAGGCCTACAAACCATTCTGTTGCAATATGACAGCAGAAATCCCTTCCTGCGCCGGGTTTAGTGCTGGACTCAGATATAATGACAAACGCTGAAAAAAAAAAAAAAGGTGATAAAAAATTTCTGCTGCTTCTGAAGCAAAAACTGCACTAATATATACTGATATACTGCATGAAGAGCATTAGCAGAGCAAGCAGGAAAGAAATGCTTTTCTTACTTACAGTTTTTGTCTTGTTTCTAGTCCAAAAATCTACAAATTCTTAAATTAAGAAGCACTTTCTAGACAAGCACAAATATTGTCTTGTTTTGAGAAATAATGAGTCAAAATTAAGTGAGGTTTTACTCATTCATTCATTCATTTTTCTTTTTGGCTTAGTCCCTTTATTAATCTGGGGTCGCCACAGTGGAATGAACCGCCAACTTATCCAGCATATGTTTTACGCAGCGCAACCCATCACACACCCCCATTCACACATATATGCTACGGACAATTTTGTTTACTTAATTCCTCTGTAGCGCATGTGTTTGGACTCTGGGGGAAACCAGAGCACCCCGAGGAAACCCACGCCAACACGGGGAGAACATGCAAACTCCACACAGAAATGCCAACTTACCCAGCCGAGGTTCGAACCAGTAACCTTCTTGCTGTGAGCCAATCATGCTACAGACTGCGCCACCGTGACACCCACATTTTGAGTTGCAGTTTTTTATTTTCATGCATCAATTTCCCTTTGGCTTAGTCCCTTTATTTATCAGGGGTCACCATAACGGAATGAACCTCCAACTATTCTAGCATATATTTTTCCGGCACTGAGACACCTCATATATTACACATTTTATATAAATTGTATGTGTCTGAGAATGTTTTATATACTATGGTGTGTGTGCAAAAAAGTATTATTATAAATGCAAAAAGCACATTAAATTAAATTAGGCTGGTAATATATTAAAAACACACCAAAAAATCATCTTCTGTAAAAAATTGCCAAAATGTGTGAAAGTCATCTTCTTTTTTCTTTTTTATTTTGTTCAGACATAAAAGTAAAGCTCTTTTATACACAAGTATTGTTTTGATGAAGTGAATTTGTATCTTGTGTAAGTCATCTGGAGACACAACCGCTGCAGTGCAATTACGCTGTGAAATAAACATAATGAAAAGGGAAGCAAACCGCTTTCAGATCGTGCAAATATGATTGCAGTCAAAACAAATGTCTGTGTGTGTGTGTGTGTGTGTGTGTGTGTGTGTGTGTGTAGGACGCAGAAAAAGTGACACTGACGTCTCTCAAACACAATCAGAAGTGCTGACAGGCTATTATAGAGTGTGTGTGAGTGTGTGTGTTGAGATTCACAGCTGTAATAGGATAATGAGCAGCCTGGGGTTTCAACCTAATTATGTGTCAGCAGGAAACATTACATTAGTGATGTGTGCAAACCTCCAGACAACACTCACACAACTGAGGAGATTAACCCTGTACAGCATACATGAAGAAAAAACTATAAAAAACAATAACATTGGGTCAAATATGAACCAACCGACCCACTGGGTTAAAAAGTGTCATTTTAAGTTGAATTCTAATGCAAAAAAAAATGCCTAATATTGAGCTTCTCCCACATTGGGTAACGACAACCCAGAATTTATACACACCGGCTTTATTAGGTACACCTAACCAACTGCTCATTAATGCAAATTTCTAATCAGCCAATCACATGGCAGCAACTCAATGCATTTAGGCATGTAGACATGGTCAAGACGATCTGCTGCAGTTCAAAGTGAGCATCAGAATGGTGAAGAAAGGGGATTTAAGAACATGGCATGGTTGTTGGTGTCAGACGGGCTGCTCTGAGTATTTCAGAAACTGCTGATCTACTGGGATTTTCACGCACAACCATCTCTAGGGTTTACAGAGAATGGGCCGACAAAGAGGAAATATCCAGTGAGCGGCAGTTCTGTGGGCGCAAATGCCTTGTTGATGCCAGAGGTCAGAGGAGAATGGCCTGACTGGTTCCAGCTGATAGAAAGGCAACAGTAACTCAAATAAGCACTCGTTACAACCGAGGTCTGCAGAAGAGCATCTCTGAACACACAACACGTCCAACCTTGAGGCGGATGATGGGCTACAGCAGCAGAAGACCACACCGGGTGCCACTCCTGTCAGCTAAGAACAGGAAACTGAGGCTACAATTCACACAGGCTCACCAAAACTGGACAAGAGAAGATTGGAGAAACGTTGCCTGGTCTGATGAGTCTCCATTTCTGCTGCCACATTCAGATGGTCGGCTCAGAATTTGGGCTCAGCAACATGAAAGCATGGATCATCCTGCCTTGTATCAGCGGTTCAGGCTGGTGGTGGTGGTGTAATGGTGTGGGGGAGATTTTCTTGGCACACTTTGGGCTCATTAGTACCAATTGAGCATTATGTCAACACCACAGCCTACCTGAGTATTGTTGCTGATAGAGCACCTTTGGGATGTGGTGGTGATTTGCATCATGGATGTGCAGCCGACAAATCTGCAGCAACTGCGTGATGCTATCATGTCAATTTGGTCCAAAATCTCTGAGGAATATTTCCAGTACCTTGTTGAATCTATGCCACCAAGGATTAAGGCAGTTCTGAATACAAAAGAGGTCCAAACCTCTACTAGTAAGGTGTACCCAATAAAGTGGCCGGTGAGTCTATATACAATGTATATATGTATAATAGTTTTAATAACTCATCTCTAATAACTGATTTCTTTTCTCTTTGCCATGATGACAGTAAATGATATTAGACTAGATATTCTTCAAGACACTTCTATACAGCTTAAAGTGACATTTAAAGGCTTAACTAGGTTAATTAGGGTAAAGTTAGGTTAATTAGGCAAGTCATTGTATAACAGTGGTTTGTTCTGGAGACAATCCTAATATTGCTTAAGGGGGCTAATAATATTGACCTTAAAGTGGATTTAACACAATTAAAAACTGCTTTTATTCTAGCCAAAATAACAACAATAAGACTTTCTCCAGAAGAACACATATTATAGGAAATACTGTGAAAAATTTGTGAATCTGTTCAACATCATTTGGGAAATAATGGATTTTTTTTTTAATTCACAGGAGGGCGAATAATTCTGACTTTAACCGTTTGTGTTACACTGAATGATTATGGAATATTATTTAAACTTATAATTGATGCCGGCACCAAGATATTAACCCACGCAAGCGCATTAAGAGTAAAGAGATGGCGAGTGATTCATCTGTCAGCGGTAATCAAAGCTCATCTCCTCTATTGAGAAAGTTTGACAAATTATCGCTAAAACAAATAGTTTTGTGTAGAAAATAAATGCAATTTTCCCCGTGCTGTCAGTGGCCCAATTAAAGCAACTGTGAGTCTGAACGCCATTAATCAGATGATAATGACTGCTCAAACGCCTGCGTTACGCAATAATCAGACTCTAGATTCTCAATTCACGTGCAATCAAGCTGGACTGATTGCAGATTCACTGAAGGCATCTTCAGCCACTCTGTCTGAGGCATCTTCACCTGTGTGTGTGTGTGTGTGTGCGTGCGTGCGTGGGTGATTGTGTGTGTGTGTGAGCAGTGAATCGCCTCCAGCTCTTGTTTGAAGTGGTTTGGAGCCGAGGCCTGCAGGAGGAATTAATCAATGCATTGGCGGTAATGAATTATTTCCCTCCCGCGGCCCAAGAGGAGTCTGAGATAAAAGCGTCCTCATGCTGATCTGCAAACAGCCGCGAGCCGCTGCGCAATGACACACACACACACACACACACATCTCAGCATAATTTGACTAAGCGCTCTGCTGTGCTTACATGCAAAATAATAAAGGAGTCATAATCGTAGTGTGGGAGAATCTGAGAAATCAATGAAACTCCACTTTGAGCTGATGCAGATGGAGAAACCCTTCTCATGCAGAACTCCAGATCATGACGCTGGATCTGTTTCATATTGATGACATCAGATTACAGACTTTGACACTTATATTACCAGTGTTCATACACATTTTTACTACAGAAATTCCATGACTTTTTCAGGACTTTCAAGTCCATTTTTGTGACCTAATGCTAATGTTAATGTTTACATATATGTGGTAAACCATAAGAAACGTTTAAATTTATTACATAACTTTATTAAAATGGCTCATTTGAATTCTGCCGAAGGCATTCAGAATATGTGTGCTCCCCAAATAATAAGTCTTTGAGAACGGGTTTCTCAAGCCATGTGGTGCATTAGAGCAGGGGCTCATCTCCTGTTTCCAAAATGCATCACAAACTGCTTGAGAAACTGTTCTACTATGATCATTGGTGATGAAAATAAATGATGCTCATTGTGTTTACTCACTGTTTATTCAGTTAAACATCAGTGTTGAACTGTGGGCCTACATAAGCTCCAAACAGCCATTTTTGATGACCTTAATCTGACTAAAGTCATAACTGAACTGAACAGAAATGGAATTAAGACGTGTGGATTATGCAGATATTAGTGGCGTTATTGAAGTAAACACCGAGGTCTTTAGGACCTTTCGCCATATTTTCCGACAAGATCCACACGCGGCTGTCAGTAAAGGACCGCACACACACACACACACACACACACACACACACAAACACGCACACACACACAAACACACACACACATCGCGAAAAAGTTTTTTTCTTTCCCTTTAGCATGCATTTTTAAATTCCATAACACTCTCACCAGTCCTTACTCCTTATTTGCGTCTAATACCCCAGTTTGTCACGAGGGTATGAATGAAATGTTCATGAGTTAAAGTGAAACTGCCGAACTGTAGTTAGAGTCGGGCATCCTGCTGATTTGATTCAGAAGGGCACTTTATTGTCAGACGGCTCACCGGTCAGGTATACATCCACACTAAAATATCAAGGTGAAAGTCATCATAGCTTGCGTAGAATGAACCCAGCTCCCAACCCAACTTTGAGAATAGATTAACGGCCATATTTTTTTTATCGCGCGATAAGAGTCTCGCGTTAACGCCGATAACGGCCCCCCACTTATTATATATATATATATATATATATATATATATATATATATATATATATATATATATATATATATATATATATATATATATAGGGCAACGCAGTGGCGCAGTAGGTAGTGCTGTTGCCTCACAGCAAGAACGTCGCTGGGTCGCAGGTTCGAACCTCGGCTGGGCTGGGTCAGTTGGCGTTTCTGTGTGGAGTTTGCATGTTCTCCCTGTGTTCGTGTGGGTTTCCTCCGGGTGCTCCGGTTTCCCCCACAGTCCAAACACATGCAGTACAGGTGAATTGGGTAAGCTAAAATTGTCCGTAGTGTATGAATGTGTGTGTGGAAGTTCCCAGAGATGGGTTGCGGCTGGAAGGGCATCCGCTGCGTAAAATCGTGCTGGATAAGTTGGCGGTTCATTCCGCTGTGGCGACCACGCAAGGGACAAAGCAGACAAGAAAATGAATGAATGAATATATATATATATATATGTGGCTTATAAATAATATTATTTTTTCTTACCCACTGGCAGATTATTTATCTTTTTTTAAGAAAAAACTCACTTAATTTTGACTCATTATTTCCAAAAACAGGACTTTATTTTTTATCTAATTGTCTAGGAAAAGTTTCTTGATTTAAGCATTTTAGATATTTGGACTAGAAACAAGACAAAAGCTTCTTTTTCAGTGTATTAGATTAAAAACATTTAGTATTTTTATCAACCAGATATAACCCTGCCATTGAAGTGTGTCTGACAGCTTAGTGAATTAGCAGCGCTCCTCTCAACAACAACAACAACACATGATTTGGGGTTTGATTCACCAATGAATTCAAGCTGCCAGTTTACAGAGAGGCTGCAAAAATGTGCATTTATCAAGTGTTTTGCCAGGCCGTGAAACACATTAGGCTTTGGGAGAATTCCCAGACACACATTTACACCTCCTCCTCCTCTCACAAATGAGATCATAGCAGAGATTACGCTGGATCAGACTCTAGCGCAGGATTCACATGGTGGGACGCACGGCTGATTTTATGATGATTTTATTCCGGCTGACAGCTGGCTCCTCACGTTGAGCCACAATGGATGCAGGACAGGAAATGACAACATCGGGAATGACAGCGGAGCCCTGCGCCCATCTGTTATCAGGAGAAAAGGGCATTAAAACTTAAAAGCCGCTTCAAGAAACGCGCTGTAATTAATTAAACATGCACAACAGGCATCCTTAGTTTCCACGGAAACTGTCCAGGTGCAATTAGTCACCGAGGCTGATTTGGGTAAACAGCGGCTTCAAAGAACAAGAACTTTATGTGCCTGCCAAAAAGAATGCAAATGTGTTTGACTCGACAAATGCGTCCAAACACACACACACAAACACACACACAAACAAATTGCAAAACTACAAGACCAATGTGGTCTGCACGTTCGCCTCACAGCAAGAAGGTTGCTGATTTGAGCCTTAGCTGGGTCAGTTGGTGTTTCTGTGTGGAGTTTGCAAGTTCTCCCCGTGTTGGCGTGTGTTTCCTCCGGGTTCTCCAGTTTCCCCCACAGTCCAAACACATGTGGAACAGGTGAATTGGGTAGGCTAAATTGTCCGTAGTGTATGATTGTATATGGATGATTCCCAGAGATGGGTTGCAGCTGGAAGCGCATCCGCTGCGTAAAACATATGCTGGATAAGTTGGTGGTTCATTCTGCTGTGGTGACCCCAGATTAATAAAGGGACTAAGCCGAAAAGAAAATGAATGAATGAATGAACAAGAGGGCGACGCAGTGGCGCAGTAGGTAGTGCTGTCGCCTCACAGCAAAAAGGTCGCTGGTTTGAGCCTCGGCTGGGTCAGTTGGTGTTTCTGTGTGGAGTTTGCATGTTCTCCCCGTGTTGGCGTGGGTTTCCTCCAGGTGCTCTGGTTTCCCCCACAGTCCAAACACATGCGGTCGAGGTGAATTGGGTAGGCTAAATTGTCCGTAGTGTATGAGTGTGAATGAGTGTGTATGGATGTTTCCCAGTGATGGGTTGCAGCTGAAAGGGCATCCGCTGCGTAAAACATGTGCTGGATAAGTTGGCGGTTCATTCCGCTGTGGCAACCCCAGATTAATAAAGGGACTAAGCTGAAAAGAAAATGAATGAATGAATGAATGAATGAGACTATGGAAGGTAATTCCTGCCAATTTAAAATACATCAAATAAAGATTGGAAGTTAAAATGAAAACCAGATTAACAGTTTCATTATAAAACACTGCTCACAAAATATCTGCCAAAATTGAAATGAAATTATTGACCTTTCATTTTCACTGTGACAGCACATCGTCCCTGTCAAATCGATAAATAAAATGAAGTTGCCGATTTAGCAATTCATTTTCACTGCATTTACCCGTCAAGAAAATGAAAATAAAATGCAAACAATTTTACAAAGCTTGTTATTAATGTCCACGCTATAATAGTGACACAGTTCAAATTAAAACGTGAATTTAAGTTTTACTTTTATTTCCAGTTTTCATTTTCGATTTCATTTTCAACGTCAACCTGTAAGCAAAGCCTATGTTAATCGTCCGTATGCTAAAGTGTTTTCAGAGCCGAGGGCAGAAGCACGGTTTTGATGGATGGGACAGTGTGAGTTACTAATGTATATATAAGTATATAAGTAAAATGGCAAAAACTGTACAACCTCATTACGATTTTGCGTAACTACTGGATCTATGTCGGAGTTCGTGAGAGCCGCAAAGTGTAAAAGTACATCCAGTATTGCTTCAACTCGAATCAAATTGAAATCGTTGTTGTCGGATATATCTGAAAGCTGGTGTAATTAGCATAGGCATCACCCATCACAAGGCTCGAACCAGCGACCTTCTTGCTGTGAGGCGATTGTGCTACCCACAGTGCTGCCCCATTAAAACTATTTATATAGAATTTATAGAATTTACGCAAAAAATAAAATAAAATATTGTACTTACAATTTTAATCTTGTTTCTAGTCCAAATATTTACATGTCAAAGCGATTGCCATTGGCTGATAATGTAGCTTGTTTTAACCTCTTAAGGCCCAAGGAAGTTTTTTACATGCATTTTTTATTTCTCTTTGCTATTTGGGCTTATTGGAACCTAATTAGAATAAAAATCTAAGTATCATCTTTTGATATGATGCACTTTTAGAGAAAAATGATGTCCATATTTGTGGACTCGTGGTCTGAATTTACATAAAACACTTTTTCCTGAATGTTTTTTAATGCATATATAGCATATATATTTTTTGAACATGTTTTGACTATCAGAGAGTAAAAACAATTTTTTTTCCCCATTTTGGACAGTTCAAAATAGGGTTTGGGACATTTCATATGCTGCAAAACAGTTGCAGGATGACACTGTATGTCTGAAACAAAATATAAAACATTCATAGTAGTTTAAATAGCCACTTAAGAGCTTAAATGTGCTGTCCACGTATGTGGACACTCAAGCCCTAGGAGGTTATTAAAAAACTTTTAATTTTGACATTTCTTCTGAAGGTGAAAACAAAACAATACTTTACTTCAGTGATCTAACAATATGTTTAGAGATTTGCACTAGAAATGAGACAAAGCAAAGTAAGAAAAGTGTTTTTTGCATTTTGATTATTGAATTTCTGTCCCTGAATACTGTAAGACTCCACAGAAAACTGGAATAAAGCTAATCAAACCATCTTAACTGTATTCATATCACAATTTTCATTCATTTATTTTCTTTTCGGCTTAGTCCCTTTATTAATCCGGGGTCGCCACAGCGGAATGAACCGCCAACCTATCCAGCATATGTTTTACGCAGCGGATGCCCTTCCAGCTGCAACCCATGACTGGGAAACACCCATACACTCTCATTCACACACATACAGTTGAAGTCAGAATTATTAGCCCCCCTGTTTATTTTTTTCCATAATTTCTGTTTAACAGAGCAGATTTTTTCAGCACATTTCTAATTATAATAGTTTTAATAACTCATCTCTAATAACTGATTTATTTTATCATGATGACAGTAAATAATATTAGACTAGATATTCTTCAAGACACTTCTATACAGCTTTGAGAGACCTTTAAAGGCTTAATTAGGTTAACTAGGCAGGTTAGGGTAATTAGGCAAGTTATTGTATAATGATGGTTTGTTCTGTAGACTATCGAAAAAATATATAGCTTAAAGGGGCTAATAATATAGACCTTAAAATGGTTATTAAAAAATGTAAAACTGCTTTCATTCTAGCTGAAATAAAACAAATGAGACTTTCTACAGAAGAAAAAATATTATCAGACATACTGTGAAAATTTCCTTGCTCTGTTAAACATCATTTGGGAAATATTTTAAAAAGAAAAGAAAATTCAAAGGGGGGCGAATAATTCTGATTTCAACTGTACACTACGGACAATTTTAGCTTACCCAATTCACCTGTACCGCATGACTTTAGACTTTGTGAAACCGGAGCACCCGGAGGAAATCCACGCAAACGCAGGGAGAACATGCAAACTCCACACAGAAATGACAACTAACCCAGCCGAGGCTCGAACCAGCAACCTTCTTGCTGTGAGGCGACAGCACTACCTACTGCGCCACTGCTTCGCCCCCCCCTTTCGCAATTTTATCACAGAAAAAAAAAAATATCGCAATATCAGATTTTTCCAATATCGTGCTGCCCTAGGCCGGTGTGATCTGAACCGTGGGAATTGTGATGCTTTACAGCTCTAGTATTCAGTCTCTTATGATGTTCCACTTCAGTGAGTAAAGGAGATGCTGACAGCGAGACACGTTTGATTAACTCCTGTTTAATGCACTCATTCAGCTCAGGTAGACCTGCGACCCCTCTGATATGCAGAAACCTGCAGACGGAGAGACCCGCGGTCACACACACACACTCCTCCAGCAATTAGAGCCAGCAGCTCTTCATCTCTGCTGTTTCCTTCAGTCAAACTGTGAGCTGTAATCATCGATCGCTCAGGCTTCGGCTGGTTAATTTCAGCAGCAGCAGATATTGCCTTGTGGAGATGTTTATAATCTCTGTGTCCGCCGTACGCAATATCATAAGCTGTGTTTTCATCCAAAGATGTGAATTAGACAGATGCTCAAGACCGTTCTGGAGGGAATAATAATAGAGGAAGAATAATACTGAAGCACTGTGATGACGGACTGATGGAGGGCTGAGGCCTTTTACAATCATTTCACATCTGCAACAATGTGTGTGTGTGTGTGTGTTTGTGAGTGTGTGCATAAATTTGTAAGTGTGAGCATGCATAATTTAAGTGTGTGCTTGCATACATATGTGTGTGCGTTTGAGAGTGTGTGCGTGTATCTGTGTGCACGTTTGTGAGTGTGCGTGTGTATGCGTGCATGCATGTGTGTGTGCATTTGTGAGTGTGTCTGTTCATGTGTGTGTGTTTGTTTGTTTGTGTGAGTGCGCGTTTATGTGTGTATGCGTGTTTGTTTGTGAGTGTCTATTTTGTTTAAAGATGTTTGGCTCCAGTCTCTTCTACACTATTGTTCATTTGAATCCAGCTGTTAAGTTCATCTGATGACATTTCAAGAGTTCACACTTAGATATTGCTTGATGCTATTAGCAGGTTTGGCATGCTGTCCTGGGAGAGACCCCTGAGCATGGAGATGATTGAGCCCAGGGCTCCCGCCTGGTCGATTGAGCATGTAAGAGGAGTACGAGATCAGGTGGTTCTCGAGAGCTCCCTGTGGTAAAGGAAGAAAAGGGGGGAGAAGGGGTGGATGAGGGGTTTCTTCGGAATACGAAGATAAAGCCGCGGTCACACTGGACTTTCCTTCCCATAGACTTCCATTCATACGCACGCGAATGCGTCAGACCGGAAACGCAGGGTCATGCGTCGAGTTTCGCAGGTTGCTGCGGTGCAAAGTTCAAGCTTGGTGAACTCTGACCTGTGAAATCACATCACTTGACTGCGTGAGACCAATCCAGGATCAAAACATGACCTCTCTGAACATAAATTTAAAACATGGAGCAATCGCTCGCTTTTTTAAATGCCTAATCATCTTGTTTAATCCCGCCCCTTTTCACAGCGCTGTACGACAGAATTTCGCAAGCTCAAACTCTAGTGTGACTTAAGGGAGTCATTTTGCTAGGCTACTTATAATGAGTTCGGATTCATCTGATTGGCTAACTAATGATTGTAGATGAGAGACCAGCTGTGGTCATTCATATCACGTGCTCCTCTCGAAATTAGTTTGTGAAACTTCACCTAATATAACTTAAGCTGCAGTTATTTATTTATTCACTTATGTTGATCATTTTAAATAGCATGCCCTCAAGTGTCTGAGCTCACTCTTAAGTACAATTGAAGTCAAATCTATCAGCCATGCTGTGAAATGTTAATTCTTTCACAAATATTTCCAAAATAAGTGATGAAATAATAAATAAGTGATGCAGGGCATGGACAGTTTCACAGTGCTACAATTTTTATTTCTGGAGAAACTCATTTCTTTTAGTTTGGCTGGAAGTAAAGCAGTTAGTAAAATGTTTAAAGGGTCACGAAACACCAGAACACGTGTTAAGCTGTTGACAGTCATATATGTGTCCCACGCTGCTATAAACACTATTAGACACATATATTGCACTAAAAAGTGAAAATTGGTTGTTTTTGCATTATTTTGAGCAAATTCGTTCTTCCGGTTTGAAACGAATTTTTGAAGCTGCGTCACAGCCATGAGATACTTAGGTGTAAATCCAGAGTGGAGAGTGGCTCTCTGTCTTTTCCAGAACATTGTGACGTCTCTGAGTGTGCGGCATTAATTTATGACAAAGACGTGCTTCAAACCAATCAGCGCGCTCTATTGTGCATTAATATGCATGATAGCTCCGGAGACTGTTTACCTGTTTACTGTGTTCAGACGGCAGAGAGACGCCACGCTGTGTTGCCAAAACAAGTGAAAGAACAAGAATTTGGAGACACGAGTCGTCAATGTTGCATTTATTAGTGTGTTGCAACGAAGGTTTTGTTTTCATTTTCCCTCTATGAGAGAGCTGCTGGACTCGCGTGTGGATTACAGTGCACGCGACACGCGACAGAAACGCGTTTGTAAGGAACATTTTTACCCGAGAGCTTTTCGCATCTGGAAATGGTGAAATCCGGATTTGCCGCTCGTCTCCTTTAAAAAAAAAAAGACACAGCTCCAGTTTGATTGTCTGTCTACAGATTTGGTAAGTGTTTGTGCAGTGCTCTTTGTTTAACCCAGATTGCAAAGTTAGTTTGTATTGTCAGCAGAGCTCTTTCAGTTTTTAAAGACATACCATAGTCAAAATGATTTAGTTACTAAGTTTACAGTATGTTAATATCACTGCAATATTACAGTACAATATTATAGACTGAAAGATCCGCTGTAAATGCTGCTCTCCGAGTGTAAACATGTAAACACAATCTATTCCCGTCGTGCAGGTTTTTCGCTGCGTTTTGTGACAGGATAGTCTATACACACACAGCTTTCTGACGCTACCTACCGAGTACATAAGTTACAGAGAAATGCGGAGGATTTTTTTCTCCCATTCGCCGTGCGGTATCAAAACATACTGCATCTGCGTGTTTGGAAACTCCCTTCTTTGCAAGTCCTTCCCTCTTTCCCTCCCCCGACACTCCCACACTCCCAGAGCTGGACACACCTACTTTTCTGACTTTTTTAAACTAGAGGTGTGAAAACACCCTGCTGAGACACGGGGGTTTCGTGGCCTTTTAAGATGATTTTCAAGGTCACTATTATTAGCTCCTCATGACTTTTTTTGCGATTGCCTACAGAACAAACCACTGTTGTCCAATCACTTGCCTAATTAACCTAATTAAGCCTTTAAATGTCACTTTATATTGGACACTAATACTGTATCTTGCAAAATAACTATTAAAATATTATGTACTATCACCATGGCAAGGACAAAATAATGAGTTATCAGAAATGAATTACTAAAACTATTATCTCCTGTAATAAATATGAATTAAGCAGCGCTTAAATAGAAATATCTGAAAATAATTACAAATTTACAGAAATTACCTCTATATTCTTTTAAAGCGTAGTATTTCTGTAATATCACCCCTATCCTCTGTTCACAGGGTGTTCTTCATTCAGAAGTGTGGCTGTGTCCTTCTGTATGTGTAATAAACTGATCACTCTCCAAAAGTCCACCGTGTCCTCACTATGATGTGTTTCTGAAAGAGCTGCCAGTACCTGACATGAAATCAGCTACTCTACTTACAGTACAGGGTTTCTGCAGGTCTCACCAAGTCAAATTCAAGACTTTTAAAGACCTTTATGAAGTAAATTTCAGACTTATACAGAGCTAAATGCTAAGGATTTTTATTAATGGCATGGTTGGACTAACAGAAACGATTAAAACCTCATCAAAATAATTTAAATGTAGTAATATGCAGCAGGAAAATAAGTATTGACACGTCACCATTTTTCCTCAGAAAACATATTTCTAAAGGTGCTGTTGACTTGAAAGTTTCCCCGGATGTTGGCAACAACTACAGAAATCCATATATGCAATGAAGTTCTGTGTAATAAAATGAAACGATGCAGGGAACACACAAAGAAAGGGAGGTGGGGTTCAGCAGTGAAAGTCTGTCTAAAATACATAGAGAACTTTTAAACAAGTGTTATTTTAAGGAAGATAATTACACCATTGGTCGGCCAGATTGGGTAATGTTAGACAGAGGAAATCTAAGAGCTGTTTAAAATGAGGCTGCACGGTGGCGCAGTGGTTAGCACTGTTCACCTCACAGCAAGAAGATCGCTGTTCTCCCCGTGTTGGCGTGGGTTTCCTCCGGGTGCTCCGGCTTCCCCCACAGTCCAAAGACATGTGGTACAGGTGAATTGGGTAAGCTAAATTGTCCGTAGTGTATGAGTGTGAATGAGTGTGTATGGATGTTTCTCAGAGATGGGTTGCAGCTGAAAGGGCATCCGCTGTGTAAAACATATGCTGGATAAGTTGGCGGTTCATACTGCTGTGGCGACCCCAGATTAATAAAGGGACTAAGCCGAAAAGAAAATGAAAGAAAATTTAAGACCTGTTAAGGCCTAGAATTTGGGTTTTGAAATGTAAGACTTTAAGACCCCTCAGACACCCTGTACTTATGATCATTGATTAAATATTATTTTTCCCCTCATGCTTTCTACTTTCGTCCTGAAAACTGAGACTTTTGGTTAGGCTTATGTTTAATTTTTGGTGAAATTCACGACTGTGAGATTTATTTCAAGATATAATCTCTACAGATGAACATTATCTGCGCTTTATTCGCTGTGAGATGTTCTTTATTAATCCTCATGTTGGAATAAATGTAACTAAAGTCTAAATTTAACAGCGAGCTCCTTTGATACCAATGAGTCTAAGGACTTTCCCATCAGCTCCACATCTCATGCAGTCCTTAGAAATGCAATCCCATAGTGCATCATGATGAGTTTAGTGAACAAGTTTATGACCTATAATAACTGTACTCAGAGACCAGTAGGACATTTTGCCTTGAAAGTATTATTAAATATTAAGTCTCCTCCTCCTGAATAACACATCATCAAATAATTAAGTCTAATTGTCATCTTTTTTTGTGAGTTTATTCTATTAGGGTAAATAAACATTAGCATGAACAACTATTATCTGTATTATATGTAATTTTGTTTATAAAAAACTAATTTAAGGTGTGTCTCCACTTTCTGGTTAACTCTGTTACATTGGTTATAAAGAGGCAGAACAATCTGTAAAGCACTGAGAGAAAAAGCATGTGACTTGCTCCAAGTCATGTCACTTAAACTCTGGAGGACATTGAGGTGTGTCTGTAACACTGACAACGGAGTTGGGGATCCACATGCAGTTTATTAACTGTGGTGGTCATGGAGGAGTGGAGAGCATGAGACTGATTCCTGTGACGCTCCAGGGACAGATGAGTCTTCGCTGACGTCCAGCATTCTCCAGCTTCCGGCGCCTAGACTGCAGCTCTGCACAAGACGTTTGGTCATAGGAGAAATGGTCGTGCCCAACTGAGCCAGGTTTCTCTCGAGGTTTTTATCCTTCACTTTCGCCAATCGGTGAAGTTTTTTCCTCGCCGCTGTCGCCACTGGCTTGCATAGTTCGGGATCTGTAGAGCTGCGCATCGATGGATTACTCTTCAGTGTTTGGACTCTCAGTAGTGATTATTAACCCACACTGAACTGAGCTAAACTGAACTGAACTTAATCTCTGAAAACTGGACTGACACTGTTTCAATTCACTATAATCTTCTATGTGAAGCTGCTTTGACACAATCTACATTGTAAAAGCGCTATAGAAATAAAGGTGAATTGAATTGAATTTATTGAAGAGTAGTGGTGCAGGCAATGGTCAAGAACAGGGACAAACAGGAGCATGTAGGTAATCCAAAGCATAGTAAGAAACAGGCGAATGGTCAGGACAAGTGGCAAGACAACAGAAACAACAAACTAAGCAAAGGGTCAAAACACGGCAATATAAACAAGGACAAACGCTTCGTAATGCTAAACGAGGTAAAACAAGATTCAGCAATGTGTATGTAAAAATGAGGTGTTTAAATAGTCCATGATATCAGTGAAGATGAGCAACAGCTGTGTGTGTGTTTCAATGTCCGGATTACTGTCAGCTGTGTCAGGAGTTGATGAGTGAAAAGGGTTCTGGGAGTTGTAGTTCGGTTCAGTAGCCAAATTGTAGTTCTCCAGCGATCCGCAACTGCTCGATCGCTGGTGATCATAACAGTGTCATTATTCTTGTCTCAGTAATTTGTGCAAAAATGCTTAGACTTAAACCAATAGTAGATTAATTATTACATATCTACTCTGTTAATGTCATATTTCAGTCAATTCACTTTTTTAAAAAACAATATGATGAAAATGCATACAATTATGTTTTAGGTACGCCATGGGGAGCCTGCTTTGAGGTTAGCATCTGGAGCTAAAGCACACATTGATTAAACTCTGTTACCGTCATGAACAAACGTGTCTGTAAAGTGTTATCCATATTAGTGTATAGTGTTTCTGAGCTATATACTGTAGTAAAGTGTATTATACTGTATATGTTATAGTATTTACAGCACTTTTAAGGAATACTACAGTGTTCTTTAGTGTTAACTTCAGTGAATTGGTAAACTGTAATATATACAGTACACAGCAAAATCCTCTGAGTAAAACTTACTCTGTTGATAGTATTCGGTCCCTCTCTAAATTGAGTTAAAGTTACTCAAGTTAATGAGACGATGAAAGGATTAAATCAGCTGAAATGTAATACATTGAATCTCTCAAAATCTCAGCAGAGGGTCATTAAGCAACTCCACAAACAGCAGCTTTACTTATTACCAACCTGTTTGCCTTTATTTTAAGAGGGAACAAATACTCTCTGAACTGAGTACATTTTACTCAGAGGAGTTTGTCGTGTAGTGCACCTTAGTTTTCACTACAGTAAACTGTGGTGTATTGTAGTATAATATACACTATAGTTGTTGAAAACTACAGTATTGGGTTAATGGTTAATATTACTGTTAACATTACTGTGTTACCATAGCAACTATAGAATCACCACAACACATCAATGACTGTAGTTGTTGTTACCATAGCAACTGTAGAATCACCACAACAGGTAAATGACTGTAGTTGTTGTGTTACCATAGCAACTGTAGAATCCCCACAACAGGTCAATTACTGTAGTAGTTGTGTTACTATAGCAACTGTAGAATCACCACAACAGGTCAATTACAGTAGTTGTTGTGTTACCATAGCAACTGTAGAATCACTACAACACCTCAATTACTGTAGTTTTTGTGTTACCATAGCAACTGTAGAATTGCACAACACATCATATAAATGACTGTAGTTGTTGTGTTACCATAGCAACTGTAGAAGCACCACAACACATAAATGACTGTAGTTGTTGTGTTACCATAGCAACTGTAGAATCACCACAACATATAAATGACTGTAGTTGTGTTACCACAGCAACTGTAGAATCACCACAACACATCAGTTACTGTAGTTGTTGTGTTACCATAGCAACTGTAGAATCACCACACACATAAATTACTGTAGTTGTTGGGTTACCATAGCAACTCTAGAATCCCCCACAACATATTAACTGAAGTATTTTCCTATAGAATGGTTCAAAAACACTCCAGTATTTACTATAAATGACAGAAGTATAGTATTTAGTACAGTATAAATGATAAAACTACAGTAATTTTCTCATGTGGGATGATGAAGCATGGAAATGATTTTGTCACACAAAACACTTACATCTCTCACTACAAACTGAAGCGTGTTGAGCAAACACAGAGGCCTATCCTCAGGGACCGTCTGCTCATATGGAAGTCAATTTCAGCAGCGATGCATTTCTTTCCTGAAATATTCTCCCTCATTCCTGACAAACATCCAGCAAACCCCACTGCAGCAACACACACTTCACCTTGAGGAGGACTCGACCAGCGCAGTGTTTCATCACACCGACAGCCAGCTCTACAGTGGTCAGCTGAACACAAAGCTAAAGCGACTGTATAATGACCACGAGCCGTCCGCTAAAGGCCGTCATTAGCCAGTTTAATGACTGCTGCTGGGTAATGGAGCTGTGATTGTGCTCCAGCAGCTGAATCCTAAAGTAAGGGTCACTCTAATGTTTGATTGATCTCCTCATGGACTGCATGTGTAATGTTGGTTGCTCATTTGCGAATCTGCACTATCCCTTAATCCTCAAGCATCCCTTGTACTGCAGTGCTGAGTCTTTCCAGGGTGGACATTTCTCGAGTCTTCTGGTTTCAATCATTCTTCTCTTTACATGCTGGACGGGATGAACGAACGACTACAAAACCAGAAGTCTTGAAAGCTGAGCTAATCATGAGTGTTTCAGCTCAGACTGTGTGCATTGGTTAATCTTATATTACTGTCTGTGTCGTGTGAACGAACCACTCAAACTTGAAGACGAGTCAGAAGAGCTGAGCTGAGCTAATCATAGACAAAAGACTCAGGTGAACAATCAATGATGATTTACTCTTTCATAGAGCACTCCAGCTCTGACCTGTTTGCAGTGTGATCAACATTTGGGCTAGTTGTAGATGTGTTTTGCAGCAACTCAGAACATTTTAATGATGCTTTGGCAACTTGAACGAAATGAAACAAAATGACTTAAAAAAGATTCGTTCATCTCAATGAACAAGACTCAAAGCTCTGAGTCGGTAAAGTTTTGTAACTTTTAATAACGTTTGTTATTGTGCTGTGTTTTGTCCTGACATCTGATGCTGGGTATCCTAATGTAAAGCCACATTCCTGAACAGTGGGCGTGGGGAACCAGCTCATTTGCATTTAAAGGCACAGGCGCAAAACAGATCAAATTCACTCTGACCCCAAATTTGACATTTTCAGCAGCGCATAATAAATGATCTGAAGAATATTTTGATCTGAAACTTCATAGACTCTGGAGACACCAAAGTCTTATTTTACATCTTGCAGAAAGGGGTAAATAGGAGCCCTTTAATTGACTACAATGAGTGCATTTATGCGGTGTGGGGCAACAGATGATAGGAGATAATCTCTGGTTGCCAGCTCATCACTCTTTTCAGCCAAAATCACTCATTTCTCATCATTGCACCATGATTAGCATTCACTGGGCCAGAGGATCAGGTGTCGCTTCACTGCGGATGAGAGGACCGTAATGAAGCCTGGCTCAATGAAGTCCAGAAATCTGCAGGCTGGACTAGAAGGCTACATTTAAACTGGCACTAAAATAAGATTACTTGGTTACCCTGATGAAGGCACAGCTTTAAGGAATAGCCATGTCAATAAAGGCTTTTTAATATTTTTTCCACATTTTTCGAGTGCCTTGGACTGACTTTTGCTGTTTATTCTGATGAATCCCTTACCAAAATAGAGCACCGACACATTATTTAAGCTACCCCTGAGCACTTTTTTGTTTGATTTAAGATGATTTGGTCACATTGCTATTGTTAAGGTGAATAATTAAACTGTGCAAGTAAATTGACTAAAACAATTTATAATAATAAGTATAATCTTCTAATAAAGTCTAAGCATTTGCTTCTACGTTTGGAGTTTCAGTCCTTCAGTTGACGTCATCCTGGGGGTTTCCACAGCAACTGTATATTAATAACCTCTCTCACCGTTAGTTTGCTATGAGCGAATGATGTGCAAAAGAGGCTTCACCCCCTACTCTATATTCTGCCTGAATATTTAAGCCTGGTTCAATAAAGTCCAGGAATCTGAAGACTGGATGTAAGGCTGCTTTTAAATTGGCACTAAAACAAGATGGTCACTTCTGACAATGAGTGAAATTTGCTGCCAGGGGTCCCAGACTTTGGTTAAAGGGATAGTTCACATGAAAATACACATTTCCTCACTATTTACTCTCAATAATGTAGCTTGCACTGAACTCTTGTGTTTCTTAGTTCTATACTTATTTATATACTGAAAAAATAAATCATTTGGGTATAAGCTTCAATTAAAGTCTGCGTTTGGAGTTTCAGTCCTTCAGTTGACGTCATCTTGAGGGTTTCCACAGCAACTATATATTTATAACCACTCTTACCATGAATATGCTATGAGTAAATTATGTGCAAAACAAAGCCCCACTCCCTACTCAATATTCTGTTTCAGCTGAAAGTACATCAACATACTAAAAAAAGCCCCCCCGCCCACTCAACATTCAGTTTCAATTGGAAGTACATCAACATACTGAAAAAAGCCCCACCCCAATATGAGTTTCAATTGGAAGCACATCAAAATAAAGCCCCACCCCCTGCTCAATATTTAGTTTCAGTTGGAAGCACATCAACATACTGAATTAAAGCCCCGCCCCCTACTCAATATTCAGCTTCAGTTGGAAGTACATCATCATACTGAAATAAAGCCTCGCCCCCTACTCAATATTCAGCTTCAGTTGGAAGTACATCAACATACTGAGATAAAGCCCCGCCCCCTTCTCAATATTAAGTTTCTGTTGGAAGTACATCAACATACTGAAATAAAGCCCCACCCCTACTCAATATTCAGCTTCAGTTGGAAGCAAATTAGCATACTGAAATAAAGCCCCGCCCCCTACTCAATATTCAGCTTCAGTTGAAAGTACATCAACATACGGAAATAAAGCCCCGCCCCTACTCAATATTCAGTTTCAGTTGGAAGTACATCAACATACTGAAATAAAGCCCCGCCCCCTACTCAATATTCAGCTTAAGTTAGAAGCACATCAACATATTGAAATACAGCCCCGCCCCCTACTCAATATTCAGTTTCAGTTGGAAGTACATCAACATACTGAAATAAAGCCCCGCCCCCTACTCAATATTCAGCTTCAGTTGAAAGCACATCAACATACTGAAATAAAGCCCCGCCCCTACTCAATATTCACCTTCAGTTGAAAGCACATCAAAATACTGAAATAAAGCCCGACCCCCTACTCAATATTCAGAGTCAGTTGGAAGCAAATCAACATACTGAAATAAAGCCCCACCCCCTACTCAATATTCAGCTTCAGTTGGAAGCAAATCAACATACTGAAATAAAGCCCCGCCCCTACTCAATATTCAGAGTCAGTTGGAAGCACACCAACATACTGAAATAAAGCCTCGCCCCTGCTCAATATTCAGTTTCAGTTGGAAGTATATTAACATACTGAAATAATGCTCCGCCCCCTACTCAATATTCAGATTCATTTGAAAGTACGTATATATATATATAAATATATATATATACATATATATATATATATATATATATATATATATATATATATATATATATATATATATTTGATTGACTAGAGTAATTCGTCCTTGGATTCCCATCCAATCAAATCAAACGCAGAAAAATCTCATCATATAGAACAACCTCAAGACACTTCATAAATGCAGCAAACATGTACATTGTGGAAGCAATAAAAGTGTCCAAGAAGACACAAAATCCTTACAGGCATTAATCGAGAGACTGTTTAAATGATGATGAAGATGAAGATTTCTACTGTATGAGGACTGAAATCATCAAATTAGGCCTTAAATAATCACTAAATGCACACACACAAGCACACATATACACATCAACCTTTCACCTCTCACTACTCTTGAGTGCTTTTAAAGGGTTACTTTATACTCATAATTTGAGTAATATTTACAGCAGATGCTTTTACTCTACTTGCACTACATGTTTTGGGCAAGTAATGATACATGAGTTTGTCCTCTTTCCACCACTGACTGTAGGGAATAATATGGATCTTTGTACAGAAATCTAATGATCTGAGCATGCAGTGTAGAAGACTCACGGAAAGCGGTGTAGAGCTCCTGGAGCGTCAGATGACCGTCATTGTTATAATCATCGTAACGCAGAAGATCCTGCATGCTGCACTCCAGTAAAACATTCTCCAAATGCTCTTTAATGGAGATCTGTGGGGGGAAATGTTATATGTTACATACAGATGTGATGATGCTACACGGTACTTTACATAATGACAATTCAATTCATCTACGTTTCTATAGCGCTTTTGCAATGTAGACTGTGTCAAAGCAGCAGCTGTGGTCAGAACTGTTCGCCCTCCTGTGAATTTATTTTTGCATATGAAATAAAGTTGGAGAACGCTGGACTACAGTATGTGACGCTGTGATTTTGGGGACGGTCTCACCTCTGCCAGCTCTTCACTGCTGACCCGTCCGTCCTGGTTTCTGTCGAAATACGTGAACATGTTGAGCACCAGCGTCCGCCTCTGAGCCATGCTGTTTTCTGCATTGGTGGAGCTCCGCGGCTGCATGTCCATCAGGATACTCTTCAGCTTATTATACTCCGCCATGGTGCATGCATCTCCTATAAGCACACACACACACACACACACACACACACACAATTCAATGGGCTATATATGCACAGCAAGGTTTTTTTCAGCCAGCAATAAACTTCTGAAGAGAGGTTGAAACAACAAAAAGACTACATTTATTATCTAACAGATCAACGCACCAACTATATGACTTGGTGTGACTTTTATAAAACTTATTTCAGTATGTTGATGCGCTTCCAACTGAAACCGAATATTGAGAAGGGGGCGGGGCTTTATTTCAGTATGTTGATGCGCTTCCAACTGAAACTGAATATTGAGAAGGGGGCGGGGCTTTATTTTAGTATGTTGATGCGCTTCCAACTGAAACTGAATATTAAGAAGGGCGCGGGGCTTTATTTCAGTATGTTGATGCACTTCCAACTGAAACTGAATATTGAGAAGTGGGTGGGGCTTTATTTCAGTATGCTGATGCGCTTCCAACTAAAACTGAATATTGAGAAGGGGCGGGGCTTTATTTTAGTATGTTGATGCTCTTCCAACTGAAACTGAATATTAAGAAGGAGGCGGGGCTTTATTTCAGTATGCTGATGCACTTCCAACTGAAACTGAATATTGAGTGGGGGAGGGGCTTTATTTCAGTATGTTGATGCACTTCCAACTTAAACTGAATAGTAAGTAGGGGGCGGGGCTTTATTTCAGTATGTTGATGTACTTCCAACTGAAACTGAATATTAAGTAGGGGGCGTGGCTTTTCAGTGCATTGATGTACTTCCAACTGAAACTGAATATTAAATAGGGGCGTGGCTTTATTTCAGTGCATTGATGTACTTCCAACTGAAACTGAATATTGAGCAGGGGGCGGGGTTTTATTTCAGAATGTTGATTTGCTTCCAACTGAAACTGAATATTGAGTAGGGAGCGGGGCTTTATTTCAGTATGCTGATGTGCTTCCAACTGAAACTAAATATTGAGTAGGGGGCGGGGCTTTATTTCAGTCTTTTGATATGCTTCCAGCTGAAACTGAATATTGAGAAGGGGGTAGGGCTTTATTTCAGTGTGTTGATGTGCTTCCAGCTTAAACTGAATATTAAGTAGGGGCGGGGCTTTATTTCATTATGTTGATAACTGAAACTGAATATTGAGTAGAGGGTAGGGCTTTATTTCATTATGTTGATAACTGAAACTGAATATTGAGTAGCGGCGGGACTTTATTTCATTACGTTGATAACTGAAACTGAATATTGAGTAGAAGGTGGGGCTTTATTTCAGTACATTAATGCGCTTCCAACAGAAATAGAATACTGAGTAGGGGGCAGGGCTTTATTCAGTATGCTGATACATTTGGAACTGAAATGGAATATTGAGTAGGGGGCGAGGCTTTATTTCAGTATGTTGATCTACATCCAACTGAACCAAATATTGAGTAGGGGGCAGGGCTTTATTTCAGTATGCTGATACTTTTCTAACTGAAATGGAATATTGAGAAGGGGGTAGGGCTTTATTTCAGTGTGTTGATGTGCTTCCAGCTTAAACTGAATATTAAGTAGGGGCGGGGCTTTATTTCATTATGTTGATAACTGAAACTGAATATTGAGTAGAGGGTAGGGCTTTATTTCATTATGTTGATAACTGAAACTGAATATTGAGTAGGGGCGGGGCTTTATTTCATTATGTTGATAACTGAAACTGAATATTGAGTAGGGGGCGAGGCTTTATTTCAGTATGTTGATCTACATCCAACTGAATCAAATATTGAGTAGGGGGCAGGGCTTTATTTCAGTATGCTGATACTTTTCTAACTGAAATGGAATATTGAGTAGGGGTGGGGCTTTATTTCAGTATGTTGATGTGCTTCCAATGCAATATTGAGTAGGGGTGGGGCTTTATTTCAGTATGTTGATGTGCTTCCAATGCAATATTGAGTAGGGGTGGGGCTTTATTTCAGTATGTTGATGTCCTTCCAACTAAAACTGAATATTGAGTAGGGGGCGGGGCTTTATTTCAGTATGTTGATGTACTTCCAACTTAAATGGAATATTGAGTAGGGGGCGGGCTTCTAACTGAAACTTCCAATAGAATATTGAGTAGGGGGTGGGACTTTATTTCAGTATGTTGATGTACTTCCAACTTAAATGGAATATTGAGTAGGGGCGGGGCTTTCTCTTTGCACACCATTCCTTTATTGCATACTAACAGTAAGAGAGAGGGCATTAATATGCAGTTGTTATGAAAATACTGTGGTAAAATGAATTTCCTTTTATATTGTGTCTTAATCAGACAGTGAAGATCATCAATTTTAAAAGAAAAAAAACATCTTAATGGGAGTGAGTTTATAATGGGTAAAGTCTAGAAGGGATACAGCTGTGGCTGGAAGTTAATGGGAATTGTGTATATTATTTCACCAATACAATTACTGCTGTACAACAACACTTACTGTTTTCACATTACTGTGCAGGGGAGGTTAAGGGAGGGGGTAAGCATTAATAAAATACAATTAATTTCAATGATTACAATTATAATGTCATGATAGTTCAACAGAAGTGCCTGAGCGGACTTATACAGAATTAAAAGTCCCCATGCATATACCCTATTAGCTCATTTGAGTGTTTACGCACAGACATGTTTTTTAATTTGCATTTCTGGACAGTTGTTCCACGCAGGGGTCCCCAATTAATTCACTGTAATCCTGCGATTTACACCCAAAGACAAAAGGTAAACATTCTCATTGAGAGCCTGGAGCTGTATGGCTGTACGGAGGATTAGTGAGCACGTTTCAGACTGTCACATTAATTCCCACGCACCGCTTATGTCTATAAAAGACGGCGGGGAAAATGAGAACCATGATTAATCAAGTGTGGTAGTGGCTGTTTATTCCTTACTGGCAATAAAATTATGCAGACACAGGCCACCCGCTGCGGCGCGCTGTAAGTGGGAGGAAGAGTGTTTTTTTATCTGAAACGCAGACAGTGGAGAGAAGACAGCGAGCGGAGGTCTGCTGCACTGATGAGAGGAGGAAATATGATATGAATTAGTCATTAGGAGACTTTCCTCTACATGACGGATCACAGAACAACAGCCGCTAACTTCTGACCGCCGCAGCAGGAGCTCAACACACACACGCAACGCAAGCATCTGTGATGGTCTTGAACACTGTCTGTGAAACATCCGATCTGAAGACCACACAGAGACCTTACTTACATTTTTTAATAGGCTAATTTTTTAAAGGGGTGGTCCGCTTCCGTTAAACTATAATGACATTATAATTGTAATCATTTAAATTAATTGTATTTTATTAACGCTTACCCCTACCCCAACCCTAAACCATACCCATCAACCCTCCCGTTTTTCCCGGGATTCTCAGGTATTTTACAGATCCCGCTATCATTCCGTAAAGGTATTTTCCCGTATTTCTCCCGTATTTTCAGTCTTTCTCTGAAGGGTGGCAATAAACATTAAAGAGCAGAGCCTCCCTATACGCAACCCATACCGCCAAACCACTAGGGGCCGCCCTTTGCTCTTAAAATGTGAGCCTGTTCTGTGCTTTCGCTTTGTTTATGCATGAAAACACTTTAAAATAAATATAAAAACGGCGGGATTCCCCTTCCTTTTATTACAGGTGTCGTCTCCCCTTCATATGCACTCAAAAGAGTCATATAGCGGTGCGTGACTGTCAGCTGACCCGCTCCATAGTGATAAATAGAGGCTGCTTCCCACACAGATTCTGTACACGCGATTTGAAACGGAGTGAAAGTCTGAGTTTTGGGTGCGTGTTTAAACAGACATATACACATAATTAATAATAATAATATCTAAAGGTGTAGATCTTGGTGGGTTTTTTCAAACACAACTAATTTCGTCCTAAATGAGCATAAACAGTTAGAAAAGCAAACGAATGCTTTTATTATAACGTTAGATGGTCGCATTTTTAAAGTGACACCTGTTAATGTAATCAAACGACAAAAAAAATGTAAATAAATAAGAGATTCATTTGTTGCTCTTTAATCAGAATGTGTAAGTTATACAGTGAAGAAACGGCTAATGAGATTTGATAGCTTGATTTTATTTCATTATAATAGCTATTAATTTTAATAAGCTGAACTGTTTGCTAATGTATTTGCTGTAATGTATACTATTTATTTTTTCTTTTGTAAATAATAATAATAAAACATATTACTGACCATTTAACTGTTTATTTACAATGAAACAGCTCCAAATCAACATATTTACTAATATGCCATTTTTTTTTATTGGGGGGGATGAGGGGGTCAGGGAGAACCCTTATAATGGCAGGCATATCCCTTATTTTCACATCCCAATGTTGAAAACCCTTAAACCTAATGGACATGAGTATAAACTACTCCCATTATACAAGATTTATGCAGTCATTTAGAAAATACATATTGCTGAAGCTGTCTAAATAAATACTGTGAGCATTAAATAAATAAAATACTGTGCATTGACTATTTATTTGTGAATTTCAGTGTTGCATTTGTGTGTTCAGAGGCTGATTAACAGCGATTTGCATGACCGATAAGACTTTTATTTATAAACCGTCGTGACATCTTTTTGGCATTGAAGGTGATGACTAAAATCTGACATGCCTGCAGAGATAAATATTCTCACATGGCCATAAACGTGTGACTAATTCTCTTATTTCATAGTGCATTTTCAGGACGGACACACAATAATATTTCTGTAGATGCACAGGAACTACATCAGATCCACTTAACTCGCTTTACTGATATGAAAAGCAGAATTTAACGTCACTAAACCAACATGCTCGCATCGATTTAAAGAAACAAAATTAATATTTCATTCATTTTCCTTCGGCTTAGTCCCTTTATTCATCAGCGGTCACCACAGTGGAATGAACTGCCAACTATTCCGCCAGTTTTTGAAAGTAACACAGTACAATTGTTGAAATAACACCATAAACCTTCAAATTCAAGCTCTTAAATGAATGACCTGTTTGTTTTTAAGAACTTTTCAGGCCTTGGATTCATTTGTTCGAAATTCAAGTATTTTTAAGTACTTTCAAGAAGCTTGGAAACCCTGTTCATTAGAAAATAACATATTGGAGAAAAAAAAGAGTCAAGATTTCTTCAGTGTTCATCAAGGGAACCCATTATTAGTGGAGTGATACTGTATGCCCATCAGGGTCTTTTTCAGTTCAAGATAAGCTCAACAATAGTTATGATGATCACTAAACATTCATTTCCATTTTATTCATTCATACATTCATTTTCCTTCGGCTTAGTCCCTTTATTCACCAGGGGTCGCCACAGCGGAATGAACTGCCAACTATTTCAGCATATGTTTTACACAGCGGATGCCCTTTCAGCTGCAACCCGCTACTAGGAAACATCTATACACACTCAATCACACACACTCATACACGGCCAATTTAGTTCATCAATTCCCCTATAGCGCATGTGTTTGGACTGTGGGGGAAACCGGAGTACTCGGAGTAAACCCACGCCAACACAGGGAGAACTTGCAAACTCCACACAGAAATGACAACTGACCCAGCCGGGACACGAACCAGCGACCTTCTTGCTGTGAGGCCACTGTGCGACACCACTGAGCCACCGTGCCGCAAAATTAATATTTATTTGATTTAATTTGATTTATTTACATTTAAAGCACAAATAAACACAACAATAGTTGCCCACTCTGCTGCACAACAAGATAGAAGGCAAAATAATCATCATCAATAGTCATCAGTTCACCGCTCTTCACCGAGTGCAAACACAGATACAGGAACACTGGAGCGCTTTAAAGTCGCGAAGATTAGTCGAGTCATCAGCAGATCACTCGTCTGTGTTTGCACTCTGTAAACATCGGAGGTGCAGTGAACTGATGACCTTCACGGCCAATCACAGTCATTTCTGTTGAGCAATATGGCAAATCAGCGGTGTTTAAGAACATGCTCAACAGCGCTTAAATGTTAGCGGGAAATGGATGTTTTTTCAATTTCAGTATCAAAATTCAATATCTCGACAGGTCTAATTTCAAGAGTTCACACTTAGCTGATGATTAATTATAAAGCTTGTTTGGGATGCTGTCCCGGGAGAGAGCCCTGAGCTCATAAGATCCTCGAGCCCGGAGCTCCCTCCTTTTTGCAAGGCGAGAGGGGAGTTTGAGCTCAGGTAGATCTCAATAACTCCCCTGCTGTAGTAGCTAATGAACAGATAGTGATTGCTCTTAAGAGATAACTACTTAGTAGGAGCATGTCTATGGTGCTGATTTGGATTAGTCAATTAACTTAAGTTGCATGTTTTTTGGATGGTGGGGGGAAACCGGGGAACCCAGGGGAAACCCACGTGAGCACGGGGAGAACGTGTAAACTCCGCACAGAAACGTCAGCTGGCTTGGTAAGGACTAGAACCACTGATGTTCTTTCTGTGAAGCAACAGTGCTAACCACTGGGCCACCGTGACACCCATTTAGGAAAGGAGGAGGAGTAGGGGTGGAAGGGGGGATTCTTCAAAACGAAGATGGCTGTTATATGGAACTTATAGTGGCTTAAGAATCATCTGATTGGTGAATCATAAATTGGATAATATGGGACCAGCCGCAAGCAATCATAAGCATGTGATCCTCTCCAAATTAGTTTATAAATAAACTTCACATAGTGAAAGAATCAGTTCATTATCTTGGGTTTGATAAATGGCATCTAAAACATGTGTTTGGGAAAGAAAACGTTAGCTTAACTAGTGCCATTTTCCTTAACTTAGCTGAAAATGAGGTCTGATTTCCCTTTTATTTTCATTATCCATTCAGAATGGACATTCAGGTCACCCAGAAGGCAGTGAAATGATAAATTTGTGTCACTTTCTCTTCGCTCATAAGATATAAAGCCAGGAACACAACGTTCCTGTGTGACTTCAGGCGATACTTCCAGGTTTCCTCCCACCGCTTTTAAAATGTTGGCTACGTGAAATCAGTCTATGGCTCATGAACAGACGGCTGCTTCTCACTCAGGGCTGTTTATGCTAACGAGGGAGAGATGGGCACTAGTGGGCGGGGCTTTCCCCCTCTGATGACACGTACAAAGGGAGAATGTCAATCAAAGTGTTCTGCAGACTGTTTTCATCAAGTCCAACCATAAAAAATACAATACATTGTTACTATTAAAAGCTGAATATATTCACACACTGCTGACACACACACCTCTTACAAAAGTGATCTTTGCATAATAGTTCCCCTCTAAAAGATTGCTTCATTTTTGGTTGAATTAGCTTTTTATGGTAACAATTGCATGTTTCTCCACCTTTGGGTTTTCTAGAAGCCTGTATTTGTACTGTACACATGCTCAAAGTCAAGTCTGCATGTAAACATGACATCAGGCTCATTTCCATACGCAAACCTGCTGGATTTAGCCTGATCAGACTCTGACAGGAAGGTGTTTCGCTCCACTCTTTTCTAACACGGTAAAGAAGTTCATCTATCACTGCGCTGCTCAGCAAAGGTCAGCGCTGGAACGTATAAATTGTTATGACATGCCATAAATCTGAGTTAATCCTCAAATATCTCCTTTTATTCCCCATGAAAGCTCTGCACACTTTTTTCCCCACAGTCTAGCTCTTCTTCTTGACACATCCGTTCGCGCACACACTCGTACGGCTATCATTATAGCCTCTCTCAATAGTTGTAATGATGTTCCTACTGTACAGACTGTATATTCTGTCCTCTATCCCAAAAATAAACCCTCAAAGAAAACAATCTACATTTTAAAAACACTCCATTCTGTCTGGTTTATGAGCCGTTATCCTCATGGGGACTAAAATGTGGCCACAAGGTCCAAATAACTGGTATCGCTAAACTTGTGGGGACATTTGGTTCTCACAATGCTGGTAATACAAGTTACACACACACACTACAGTATGTCAGAAAAGACAGACATATGGAGGTGTTTGTGTTACGCAGTAGAATGCATTAATGTATCTGCAAAGTCACTTATAGTCAGTAGAATATATTTTAGGGACCGTCACAATGATGTTATTAAGCTGATATTAAGCAGACAGTCAGCTAATACTCTACTGACTGCTTGCTGACATAGTTGCAAAGCTACTTACACTTAACAGAATGTCTAAATCTGGACTCAATTCATGGACCGGATGTACCTTTTTTTGTGTTATGCAGTAAACAAAGAACATTTTGGGCCTCTAATTTCTCTTCTCCTAAACAAAATGAAGCACATATTTTACAATGTTTTATTATTTTGTGATATGTAACATAACAATATAACATGTTAATAGTCTTGTGTATAGTCTTACAGAAATAAAGCATCAGGGCCATGCTAACCAGAAGTGATGCAATGCCTCATATGAACATTTATTGTGCGCCTGCTGTTTTTATTAGGGATGCACAGAATTAATCTGAAATTTATCAACCTAAAATGGCATTTTCCTTTTTCAAGCGAAAAAAAAAAAAAAGAAAAGAAAAAGAATTTTCCTCCAGATGTAATCGCTGTGAAGTGACTTTCACACTGGATGCAGAAAGAGCTGCGCTATGAAACCCATTCATTTCAATGGCTAGTGCCATGCAGCAAATGCCTTGTTGATGCCAGAGGTCAGAGGAGAATGGCCAGACTGGTTCCAGCTGATAGAAAGGCAACAGTAACTCAAATAAGCACTCGTTACAACCGAGGTCTGCAGAAGAGCATCTCTGAACACACAACACGTCCAACCTTGAGGCGGATGGGCTACAGCAGCAGAGGACCACACCGGGTGCCACTCCTGTCAGCTAAGAACAGGAAACTGAGGCTACAATTCACACAGGCTCACCAAAACTGGACAATAGAAGATTGGAGAAACGTTGCCTGGTCTGATGAGTCTCCGTTTCTGCTGCCACATTCGGATGCTCGGCTCAGAATTTGCCATCAACAACATGAAAGCATGGATCCATCCTGCCTAGTATCAGCGGTTCAGGCTGGTGGTGGTGGTGTATGGACGATATTTTCTTGGCTCACTTTGGGTCCATTGGTACCAATTGAGCATCTCGTCAACACCACAGCCTACCTGAGTACTGTTGCTGACCATGTCCATCCCTTTATGACCACAGTGTACCCAATTGTACTCAAATGGCCTCCACAGTCACCAGATCTCAATCCAATAGAGCATCTTTGGGATGTGGTGGAACGGGAGATTGGCATCATGGATGTGCAGCCTACAAATCTGCAGCAACTGCGTGATGCTATCATGCCAATATGGAGCAAAATCTCTGAGGAATATTTCCAGTATCTTGTTGAATCTGTCATGAAGGATTAAGGCAGTTCTGAAGGCAAAAGGGGTTCAACCCAGTACTAGTAAGGTGTACCTAATAAAGTGGCTGATGACTGTATTTATCTAAGGATGAGTATCTAGTTGCAAACAATGTTTATGGGATAAATTAAACAAACAAATATATGTAGTAATGCTCCAATTAATTTGTTTAAATTCAGCCTATATAAATTGTTTGCAACCACTTAATGTTAACAAAAAGTAGTATATCCAATTAATCATTTTTTTTCAGTGCAGATCAGAGAGATTCCCCATGTCTCCTGACCTTTCACTCATTCCTGTTTGCATCTCTCCTGCACCAAGAAAGAACATTTCACTGGAATATTGTGTGAATAATGGGAGACTGGATGTGAATGCAAAGATATTATCTGATCAAACAGCAGATTTCAGTGTAATCAGTAAAAGCCTGAGGATTTCAGCAGTCTTTCCATGAAACGCGGTGAGGAACAGAACAGTGACATTAAATACATCCGTATGTCTGTGTTTGTGAAGCAGAATGTCATGCATGAACAATCAGTTATGGTGGACGCACTGAACAAAAGTAAATACGACCAATGTACACTCATGCAACAGCTCGGTTATGATTGTGTCACTAATTCATTCATGCTTTATTTGGAGAATCAGTGTATAATGATGAATTGGAACCATCACTGATAATGCTAATGTGTTAACCCTTTCAGAGCCTGCGTCCATTCCAATAGAGTTATATAAATTATAGAATTATACAATAAGTCAGGGGTCTGTGATTTATAAAATGTTGCGTAGAAACCTTCAGAGAAGTAAGCATACCCCAGAATAAATGTTAATTAATTTATTAAAGATTATGGCTCATGTAATGATTTAAATTAGTTCAATTAAGCCAATATTTAAGGTTAATATTTTTACTTAGAGTTTACGTACAGCTGTGCACATTCTCCTGTCAAATTTTTTTAAACAACTGTTGTGTGGGAATTGGCATATACACGTTTCCAGCGCCTGTTTTCTGCATTTATAAATAAGACCCCAGGACATTCATTCATTCATTTTCCTTCGCCTTAATTCCTTATTTATCAAGGGTCGCCACAGTGGAATGAACTGCCAACTATTCCAGCATATGTTTTACACAGTGGACGCCCTTCCAGCTGCAACCCAGTACTGGGAAACACCCATACACCTCATTCTCTCACACACACACACACACACACACTCATACACTACGGCCGATTTAGTTCATCAATTCCCCTATAGTGCATGTGTTTGGACTGTGGTGGAAACCAGAGCACCCAGAGGAAACCCACACCAACACGGGGAGAACATGCAAACTCCACACAGAAACACCAACTGACCCAGCCGGGACTCGAACCAGCGACCGTCTTGCTGTGAGGCCACAGTGCTGATCACTGTCATGTTTTATTTATTCATTTATTTATTTTTTGCTTCCGGGGCAGTTCACTAAAATTAAAGCACGCTTTTCATGATAATCTACATTTATCATCCATTTAATTCACATCTATTGATATATGCTTACCCAAATATGACAGATTGTGTAAAAAAGGACTGAATTTCCTAATTAAAGCAATTCTGCCCGTCTCAGGACAATAGGTGTCACGATCACCAGCGATCTACTACCAGAGATCGCATTCATATGGACTACAAATCCGCCATGTTTTGGACTACAACGCCCAGTCATACATCACACACACAACCGGTTCCAAATCATGACTAATTGCAAACTCACAGCTGAAGCCACTCAAGGACTGATTTATACATAAGGAGCACAAACACTGTTGCTGAGTCTTGCTAGCTGTACAAGTGAACATTACGACGCGTTTCTCCTTGCCTTCCGTGGTTTAGACATTTACTTAGTTTTGTTTGATATTCCCTGTATGCCGCCTGCCTTGTGACCATCCACCTGTAATTACGACTACGACTCTGGATTGCCCTTATACATCTGTTTGTTCCTGTTTTGACCACAGCTTGCCTGACCATCCTGTTAATAAAGTCCTGCATAAGGATCCTCACTACGTTGCAGCGTCCATCCTTGTTACAATAGGGAGCAGAGCTTTCAGTCGCTCTGGAATTCTCTTCCTCCTGATGTCCGCAACACTGACTCTCTCTCTGTTTAAATCCAGACTTAAAACTCATCTGTTCAAAATAACTTACTCTTTATAACTGCATAACACACTCTGTTTCATGTCTTTGTATTTTATCATCTTCTCTATTTTTATACAATTGGTTTATTTTTAAATTATTGAATTGTGCATTATGATGTTGTACAGTGACCTTTAGTTTCTTGAAAGGCACTTTAAATAAAATGTATTATTATTATTATTATTATTATTAAAAGATTGAATGGAGCTTTATATAGATGAATGAAATATACATGTATGTCTGTCCAACGTCTGTCCATTTACTCTCCCTCAAGTGTTTACAAGCCTTTATGAGTTTCATTCCCCCTGTCGAACACAAAAGAAGATATTTTGAAGAAGAAACCTGTAACTATTGACTGCGGTGGTAGGAAAAAACATTTATTGTGTAAATCAATGGTTACAGGTTTCAATCTTTCCTCAGCGTATCTTATCCTGTGTTTAATAAAAGAAAGAAACTCATAAAGGTTTGAAAACAAGTACAGGGAGTTTAGATGATGACAGAATTGCCATTTTCTGGTGAACTGTCACTTTAAATGCTGTCCATTATAACGTGCAGTGGGTTTTAATGATGTGCAGTCTATAAAACAAAGAGCAGTGCTCAACATAAACAGGTGCATTTTTTTTATCCATTTCTCAGTAAATATAAGCAATATATTTTGGCTGAATTTGAACAAATCAGATTTATTAAACAGATATACAGTTGAAGTCAGAATTATTAGCCCCGCTGTTTATTTTTTTCTCAATTTCTGTTTAACAGAGAGCAGATTTTTTTCAGCACATTTCTAATCATAATAGTTTTAATAACTCATCTCTAATAACTGATTTATTTTCACTTTGTCATGATGACAGTAAATAATATTAGACTAGATATTCTTCAAGACACTTCTATACAGCTTAAAGTGACATTTAAAGGCTTAACTAGGTTAGTTAGGGTAACTAGGCAGGTTAGGGTAATTAGGCAAGTTATTGTATAATGATGGTTTGTTCTGTAGACTATCAAGAAAAAAATAGTTTAAAGGGGCTAATAATTTTGACCTTAAAATGGTTCTTAAAAAAATAAAAACTGCTTTTATTCTAGCTGAAATAAAACAAGTAAGACTTTCTCCAGAAGAACAAATATTATCAGACATACTGTGAAAATTTCCTTGCTCTGTTAAACATCATTTGGGAAATATTTAAAAAAAATAAATAAAAAATCAAAGGGAGCGAATAATTCTGATTTCAACTGTACATATTAAAATATTACTTTAGTCACCAAACATATTTAGAAATAGAAAGATATTATAATTAAATTCATGTGAAATATTGGAAAAAATATGACAAAATACAAAATTTCAGCTACATTTTATACACTTTTTGTTTCTCTTGAATCTTGCTCTTTTTCAAAAAATGTATTTAATATTTTTCATTTTTAACATGTAAATTTGGGTGTACTAATTCTGGAGTGTTATCATCAATTACTTTGTTAGATACACTGTAAAAAATGGCGCGATTTCAACAGTAAAAAACTGTAAAAATGCTACATTAAAATCCGCAACTTGGTTAACAGTATGTTTCCTTAATATATACGGCGAATAACCGTAAATTGACTTTCCCAGAATTCCCTGTATGCCACATCACTTTTTATGCTTTTTGTTGACATTACTATGGATCTTTTTAGTTGTTCCCCCATCAGTAATGTATATTAGTGAGCTATGTTACTGTACATCTAATGTTGATAAACAATGTTTATTTCATGACTTTAGTTTTATGAGTGTTACCATACTGGTGTTTAGTAGCTGTGTGAATGACACTGAGCACCTTCTTTACACTGATACACTTTTCTGATTGTGAGTAAAGTTGTTTGTGATGAGCATTGGTTCATTATGTATGAACTTTCTCATCACCACCTGTATATGGCTGTGTTAACCTGTCTATCTGTGTAACAAAAGATGTGTAGATGTTGCTAATTTAAAATACAGACATATTACCTCCATGAATTAATAAAGTACAGTAGTTTACTATAAAAATGAGAAATTACTTTTACGGTTTGTACCGTATTTATTACGGTTAAATACTGGCAACCACAGCTGCTGTTTTTTTACCGTAAATTTTACGGATTTATTTTTTACAGCTCCAGATTTGGAGACTAATCCAAAGTATATGCAGAGATATAATATTGTAAAGCTTCCTAGAGAAAATATTGATTTAAATGAGAGATTTGTGAGGGTATAGTTTAGTTTTATAGTTTGTAATTTTTTTCTTTTTCTTTTAAGAGTGCATAAAGAACATTTAATCATTAAAGTATAACTTTCTGACTGGTAAATGTTTCGTTCATGTATTTTTTGCACAAAGTCAACAGTTAAACATAGCTGTTAAAAATAAGCTGAACTAATGTGAACCATTGATGTGATTCAGCAAAAGCATATTTAATCGATTAGCAGCCCCAGCGCTCATAACAGCTCTGTCTGTAATCCAGATAAAATGACTGAGTTTCAGCCTCTGCCTGCTGCACTGTTGGATCCGCATGTACTCGGGTTAATTCAGTCCAGTTAAAATCATATTTCTGACATGAAATAAACCCCATTCATTTGCATTTAGCACTCTCTGACAGTCTTTTCTCAGCAGTGATGGCGATGTCTCTGCAATCTGCATGATGAACATGATCAAAAGCTTCTCCGGTGATAATCGGCATTAAAACACTAACTAAACACCAATCCTCTTGAAGGTACAGAAAAAAAAAAACTCAGAAGTTAAACGCACGTATGCTTTTAGTTCTCAGCCTGTGTATTAGTCAGAGAATCTGGCCCTTGACAGTAGTCAGTTTCTGTACGTATATAAGGTTATGAAAATACGGCTAATCCCTGTGGATAAATGTCACCAGAAGTGCTGCATATATTTAGGTCTCAACTAGTGTCTGCAATTATCCTGTCCTGTCAGGCATGACATTTAAGATTAAAACACAGCATTCACAACTTCAGCTGTTATAAATACTGAAAACACACACTCAGGAGCGTACATGAGGATCATTTCAGGAGCCCTAAGCAGATCCAAACAGTCTAAAACCAAACAGTGGAATTAAATAGTTAAATGAAAAGAGCTCCTTTCACTCATTAAGGAAAGTTTATGAAGCGTAATAGAAGTTATTCATTCATTCATTCATTTTCTTGTCGGCTTTGTCCCTTGCGGGGTCGCCACAGCGGAATGAACCGCCAACTTATCCAGCACGATTTTACGCAGCGGATGCCCTTCCAGCCGCAACCCATCTCTGGGAACTTCCACACACACATTCACACTCATACACTATGGACAATTTAGCTTATCCAATTCACCTGTACTGCATGTCTTTGGACTGTGGGGGAAACCGGAGCACCCGGAGGAAACCCACGCGAACCCAGGGAGAACATGCAAACTCCACACAGAAACGCCAACTGACCCAGCCCAGCCGAGGTTCGAACCTGCGACCCAGCGACATTCTTGCTGTGAGGCAACAGCACTACCTACTGCGCCACTGGGTTGCCCGTAATAGAAGTTATGTTCTATTATATTATATAATTATATTTCATAATTTATACATCACTTTTTATGCTTTTTGTTGACATTACTATGGATCTTTTTAGTTGTTTCCCCATCAGTTATGTACATTAGTGAGTTATGTTACATCTAATGATAAACAATGTTTATTTCATGAATGTGTTTAATACTTTATATAAAGGCTTTCTTGGTGACTGCAGCCTAAAGACGTCTCTCATATGGAGAATGAAGCCTCGTGCATTGCTCAGGTGTGAGTTTCTCACAGACTTTAACAGAGAGTCAAAATCTTGATGCTTCTGTCGGCCTCGTCTATCAAATCTCAGCTTTATTTTGTGTTTTCTATTGGATTCAAGTCAGGTGATTGGCTGGGCCATTCTACAGCTTGATTTTCTTTCTCTGAAAGCATCTGAGAGCATCCTTCACGGAACTGAACATTCACTCTATCAGGCTCACTCCGCCCACACTCGTCACCGGTACCACAAACCGACCAATCACAGAGCTTGCGTTTTGCTTTGCTGCGACGTGTAGTTAAATTTTTTGAGAGGTGCACGTCAGCAACGGCGACAGTTATGGCGAGGCATATGAGACCGTGTGAAGGCTGTGCCGGACCATACACATGCGCTTGACACAGACATATAAATCAGCCTTTAAGGTTGTGTCTGAATCCACTTTTGCTATTTTAAGGATGGATAAATATGCTCTGCGCCCCGGCGCATGGTCTAACAGGGTTGTGTTTATTCTCTTAATGAGTTCGGGGTGTGTTTTGAGCATAACCTGCATTAAACCAATCAGAGTCTCGTCTCTCATTCCCTTTAAGAGTCAGTTGCGTCGCTCCATGGTGCATTTGCTATTTACATGGCGGACTTTGTAAGTGTAAAAACTGAACGCTTCACTAGCGAGAAAACAGTTAAATAGAGCATCTGCAGCGCGAGGATAAAGAACGAGCCTCCTCCATTCAGCCTCTTTACTTTCTCTTTACTTTACTTTTACTCTTTACTCCTTTACTTTGGTGGAGTAAGGAAACGGTGGAAACTCACTCCACTGAACACATCCATTAGCCCACATATTTAATCTCCTTTGTTAAGAGCAAAGATTTGTGTCAAAACTATTTCTAAATTCAGTTCTAATCTCCAGCAAAAGAATAAATGAACAATAATAACAAAAAACTGAGTTATATCAAACACACGTCCTGTTCTTATGCCCCATATGGTGATGCAGACGTCTCCAAAGCCCCACAGGTGGACAAATCTAAACTTGTGTTTATTAAAACAGATATAAATCTGCATATAATAAATAATACTGCTAATAATAATAACATTATACAGATGCAGATCATTTAAATCATTTAGATTTAATCATTTAAATCTTTGTGTGAGCTGTCCCTGTAAAAATACACAAATAAACAATCAAAAGTTATGCTGAAGGGAGCAGCTTTTCCTCAAGGACATCTGGCTCATATTTAGGCTTGTGAGCTCAGCAGAGATGCGTTATGATTGAGGATTGGAGTGTTTTCCGGATGATTCCAAGCGTCCAGTCGCTGCTGTTAGTCCATTTTAAAACCCCGAATCCTCCAAAGGCTGCAGGCTGAGTGCTATTGATTGAGTGCGAGGAGCGCTGAAGTGCACATACAGTGTCCTGCAGCAGAAAACCTGTCTATTCAAGTCTCTTAATCCATTTAGTGCCCTGACAGCCGTGCCATTGTTTCCCCTGAATCAGGTGACTGTTCTGGGGTCAGGGAAGTGTCAGGTGAGCCTACCTGTGTGTGTGTGTGGGGGGGGGGGGGGGGGGGGGGGGGGGGGGGGTTTAGGGGGGGATGCATGCATCAATTGGACATAGGACAGTTTTCGGTTGTGTAATGTCAAGGAAAAATTTCAGCGACTGGTTAAGAGGAGGAGTTAGTGATGAAGGGGAGGAGCTGCTTAGGAAAGGGAGGGGCTACTGATGAATGGGAGGAGCTACTGATGAAAAGTGAGGGGTTAATGATGAAGGGAAGGAGCTGCTTAGGAAAGGGCTACTGATGAAGGGGAGGAGTTAGTAATAAAGTGAGGAATTGCTTGGGAAAGGGAGCAACTGCTTAGGAAAGGGAGGAGCTACTGATGGAGGGGGAGGAGCTGCTTAGGAGAGGGAGGGGCTAATGATGAAGGGGAGGAGCTGCGGATGAAGGGGAGGTGTTAGCGATAAAGGGAGAAGCTGCTGATGAAAGATGAGGGGTTGGTAATGAAGGGGAGGAGCTGCTTAGGAAAGGGAGGGGCTACTGATGAATGGGAGGAGCTACTGATGAATTGGATGAGTTAGTGATAAAGGGGAGGAGCTGATTAGGAAAAGGAGGGGCTAATGGTGAAGGGGAGGAGCTGCGAATGAAGGGGAGGTGTTAGCGATAAAGGGAGAAGCTGCTGATGAAAGATGAGGGGTTGGTGATGAAGGGGAGGAGCTGCTTAGGAAAGGGAGGGGCTACTGATGAATGGGAGGAGCTACTGATGAAGAGGAGGTGCTGCTTAGGAAAGGGAGGAGCTACTGATGAAAAGTGAGGGGTTAGTGAAGAAGGGAAGGAGCTTCTTAGGAAAGGAAAGGGCTATTGATGAAGGGGAGGGGCTTCTATAGAAGGGGAGAGCTACTGATGAAGGGGAGGAGCTGCTGATGAATTGGATGAGTTAGTGATAAAGGGGAGGAGCTCGTTAGAAAAGGGAGGGGTTAATTATGAAGGGGAGGGGCTGCAAATAAGGGGGCGGCGTTAGTGATAAAGGGAGGAGCTGCTGATGAAAGATAAGGGGTTACTGATGAAGGGGAGGGGCTTTTTAAGAAAGGGAGGTGCTAATAATGAAGGGGAGGGACTTCTGTGGAGTGGGAGGAGCTACTTATGAAGGGGATAAGTTAGTGATGAAGACAGTGGAGGAGCTACTGATGAAAGTGATAAAGGGGAGGAGCTGTTTAGGAATGGGAGGGCCTACTGATCAAGGGGAAGGGCTACTGAGGAAAGGCAGGACCTGCTGAAGGGGAGTAGTTAATGATGAAGGGTAGGACTTAGTTATAAAGAGGAGGGGCTGCTTAGGGAAGGGAGGAGCTACTGGTGAAGGGGAGGAGCTGCTGATGCATGGGATGAGTTAGTGATAAAGGGGAGGAGCTGCACAGAAAGGGGAGAAACTACTAATGAAGTGTAGGAGTTAGTAATAAAGGGGAGGAGCTGTTTAAGAAAGGGAGGAGCTACTGATGAATGGGAGGAGCTGCTGATGCATGGGATGAGTTAGTGATAAAGGGGAGGAGCTGCACAGAAAGGGGAGAAACTACTAATGAAGTGTAGGAGTTAGTAATAAAGGGGAAGAGCTGTTTAGGAAAGGGATGAGCTACTGATGAAAGGTGATGGGTTACTGATGAAGGGGAGGAGTTAGTGATTAGAGGAGGACCTGCTGAGAAAGGGGAGGGGCTAATGGTGAAGGGGAGGAGTTAGTGATATAGGGGAGGAGCTGCTTAGAAAAGTGAGGGGCTATTGGTGAAAGGGAGGAGCTTCGGTGGAATGGAAAGAGCTACTTATGAAGTTAGTGATAAAAGGGAGGAGCTACTGATGAAATGTGAGGGGTTAGCGATGAAGAGGAGGAGCTGCAGAGAAAGAGGAGGAACTACTGATGAAGGGGAGGAGTTAGTGATAAAGGGGAGGAGCTGCAGAGAAAGGGGAGGGGCTAACGGTGAAGGGGAGGAGTTAGTGATATAGGAGAGGGGCTGCTTAGAAAAGGGAGGGGCTATTGGTGAAAGGGAGGAGCTTCGGTGGAATGGAAAGAGCTACTTATTAAGTTAGTGATAAAAGGGAGGAGCTACTGATGAAAGGTGAGGGGTTAGCGATGAAGAGGAGGAGCTGCAGAGAAAGAGGAGGAACTACTGATGAAGGGGAGGAGTTAGTGATCAAGGGGAGGAGCTGCAGAGAATTGCGAACTGCTGATCAAGGGTAAGAGTTAGTTATAAAAGGGAGGAGCTTCTGTAGAATGGGAGGGGCTACTTGTGAAGGGGAGGAGTTAGTGATAAAGCGAGGAGCCACTGATGAAATTTGAGGGGTTAGTGATGAAGGGGAGGAGATGCTGATAGATGGGATAAGTTAGTAATAAAGGGGAGGAGCTGCAGACAAAGGGGAGGAAGTACTGATGAAGGGGAGGAGCTTCTTAGGAAAGGAAGGAGCTACTGATGAAGGGGAGGAGCTGCTTAGGAAATGTAGGAGCTACTGATGAAAGCTGATGGGTTACTGATAAAGAGGAGGAGTTAGTGATGAAGAAGGCGACCTGCTGAAAAAAAGGGGAGGGGCTAAAGGTGAAGGGGAGGAGTTAGTGATATAGGAGAGGAGCTGCTTATGAAAGGGAGGAGCTGCTGAGAAAGAGGAGGAGTCACTGATGAAGGTTCTGCTTAGGAGAGGGATGGGTATATCGTTATTTTAGTGGTCAAAATTCCTTCAGTCTGTGGATGTTAAACAGACATCAGAGTTTCAACATCAATCCAGTTAGCATTAGCATCAGGGTGCCCGCTGGGATATGCAGCAGTCATGAGTACAAATAAAACATATCAGAAGATGGATCTGCATTCTCATTTGTGGATGAGAGATCTCAATATCGCACACAGACCCTCTTCACGGCAGTCGCTTATCTCTGTCTGGAGGCTCTTCTGGATGGATAAACGGCTACAGGCGCGTGCAGGGATTCAGAGTCAGCAGGAGAGAGCAGAACTAATGAAGGATCTAATTAATAAATCAGCATTCACACACAGCTCAGGCTCATTCATTACTGTATGTGGGTCAAACCAGTCCCTCAATGTTGGACAAATACTCACAGAGCAAGCGCAGTTATGAATGAACACACACACACACACATACACACACACACAAACACACACGCGCCTATTAGCTGAACGATTACTGTGTTGAACAGGTTAATTACCTAACACAGCACAACATTTCAGCAGTTTAACTTCAACAGCCTGGTAGATCACACATTTCAGAGCGTGAAGCAGAATAAGACGGGCGTTTATGAGGACACAAACTAATATTACACGATTACGCCGTCGAACTGTTGTATAAATGCAATATCACACTCATAGCAGTGCCATATGGCTGTGTATCATCACTGCTGGGGCACTAAGGCACTCGGCCTGCAGCCTCGAGCCAACGCACGCCTCTCACCAGTGCTGATATACAGCCATATTGCACTGCTATGAGTGTGATATTGCGTTTATACAACAGTTCGACAGCATAATCGTGTATATAATAAAGAAAATCAAACACAGAGAGTCTAAAAACCCTTTTGTATTAGGAACTACTTTCTTCCGCCATATATATACTGTATATATGAGCAAACATATTTGTACGCGCAAGTGTTTGGTGTGTTTTGTCCAAAGTGTTTGAGTATGTTTGATCCCACTTAAGGACGCTGCAGATATGTTTTATGTATATGAGCAAACATATATTCGTATGCGCGCGTGTTCCAGTGTGTTTTGTCCCAAACGGGCTCCCATAAACATCTCCACCTCCAGCCTTCAGCTCTTTAGCTCCTTCCATTAATGCTGTGGCACGGAGCGCTCCATTACGCAGAGAGACGGGGGGGAATGTGCTCGGACTGATAATATGAACACATGTTTCCCCGGAGCAGCTTCATCTCCCACAATCCTCATCATCAGTCGTCTGGATAATCTCAACACAATGAGGGAAGAGGAGCTCCAGTGACTGAACGCTTCATTACAAACACACACACACACACACACACACACACACACACACACACACACACACACACACACACACACACAACACTATCTCACACTCTACACTTCTATTAGGAGGAGACGAAGGAGGCATGAGCACGCACACACACACACACACACACATGTTTGTTTTTGTGAAAAGTGGGTACATTACATAGGCTTCCATTCATTTTATACAGACCAAACCGTATATTATATTGCCCTCACCCCACCCTACCCCTAAACCCAACCATCACAGGAGACAGTGTACAGCTTTACTCCCTGAACAAACTCATCCTGTGTGATTTAGAAGCTTTTGAAGAAGTGAGGACGTCACCAATGTCCTCATATTTCACCTGCTTTTTGTAATACCTGTGTCATACCCATGTCATTATACAGATTTGTGTCCTGATATGTCACAAAAACACACACACACACACACACACACTTGCATACACACATATGCACATGCACACACAGAAACAAGCATGCAGATTCTCTCTCTCTCTCACACACACGCACACAAGGACGCACATGCATGCACCAACACACACTCACATGCATGCAA